>JAUZSU010124790.1:0-29595 GCA_034780255.1 Parotocinclus maculicauda | reverse complement strand
GTGTGTGTGTGTGTGTGTGTGTGTGTGTGTGTGTGTGTGTGTGTGTGTGTGTGTGTGTGTGTGTGTGTGTGTGCTGGTTCCAAGGTATTATCCAACCTTGCACCCTTTATTGCTGGAAAGGTCCCGCCCCCTATAACCCTGCATTGGATTAGCTGGGTAGGGAAAGTAAGTACTTTTTTCATTGTATCTTTCTATATGTACTATATGTTTATTTGTATCTAATTCAGCAATCGAACATGAGAGGGTGTGTCATAGGTAAATCCTGCAGATCATAATAGTTGATCATGATGTTATGACCTTGAGTCTTTTATTGCTTTTGTACAACATGGTATTACCCATGAATTTCATAATAAATATGCTTTAATACTGGCAATATCATCAGTCAAAAAGGAGGTCTACATGGTAACAATTACCTACTCAGCTTTAAGGCAGTATGCTACAAAAGCCATATGATTTACCACTTCCAAGTAATGTGAAGATGAAAGGAAAAAAGGATAAAATATAATATAAGACATATAAAATAACTTCAGAATTTAACAATAAAAAGTTTTTTTTTTTTGGATAATCCACTATTTGTATTTGTGTGTTTGTTGGCCCTTTGCCAGTGCATTAGCGGAGAGATACCATTTTGGTGTAAAAAAGCTATTCTGTTATCACAAATATCAGTCCTGTAAGAACTTTTCTCAACCAATCAGATTGAAAAGTCTGAGCTAAATGTTAAATGCTGGTAATTCTCTTCTGTATAATAAGGTAATTTTTTCTTTTGCTTTCATTTCTTTACTGAACCCGCATCAGCAAAAGCTCATTGTGTCTAGGTGATAATATATTGAAGCTGGATGCATGATGTTATTATTCTGTCCCTATTCCTTCCTATTCAGACAGTAGTATGCTATAGTATTAGTGTAATATCAGATGTATTAAACATCAAGAGTGCACCTATATTATAGATAAAGTTGATAGAACATGCTGATGCAGGAAACGTGGATGGACATACTAATGATAATGGTTGGTCACAGAGTTTTTAAACACTCAGGTAAAAAAAGTCAGAAGAAGCTTTTTTATTCAAGTATTTTAATGGGTGCCAATAATTGTGCACCATTAACTTATTCAATGGTAAGCAAAAAATGAAATGTATTTATTATGTTCTGAAGCTTAACTCAACAGTTGAAGGCTCTATGTACAGGAAAAGGCCTTGCTGAGATAGTTCATCCACCTCACAGTCATTGCATATCAATACAATGATTAGAAATCATGGTTATTGCACAGGTGTGCCTTAGACTGGCCACAATAAAAGGTCATTCTAAAATGTGTGGTTTTATAACACAGCACAATGCCACAGATGTGGCACATTTTAAGGGAGCATGCAACTGGCATGCTGACTGCAGGAATTTCCACCAGAAGTGTTGTCCATTGATTGAATGTGTGTTTTGGAGAATTTGGCAGTACCTCACAACCATAGACCACTTGTAACCACATCAGCCCAGGACCTCCACATCTAGCATCTTCACCTCCAAGATCAGTTGAGCAGTCACCCAGACAGCTGCTGCCACAATTGGCTTGCACAACCAAAACTTTCTGCACAAACTGTCTCAGGAAAGCTCATCTACATGCTAATCGTCCTCATCGGGGTTGCCACCTGACTGCAGTCGTCATAACCGACTTGAGTGGGCAAATACTTACATTTGATGGCATATGACACGTTGGAGGAGTGTTCTCTTCCCAGATAAAACCCAGTTTTCAGTGTTCACTGTGTGCATGCCATCGTGTGGGTGAACAGTTTGCTGATGTCATGATCGTGAATGTCACCCGTTGAGCATGTTTGGGATGCTCTGGATCGGCGTACATGACACTGAGTTTTTGAGACTTCTTCCTTATCATGCTTAGAGAGTATTTCCTTTCCACTGTAGCCCCAACTTGGTCGGTTATGACTAAAAACAATACAATTCCAGTTTACAGTTCCAGGTCCATTGTAAACAGCACCATTTAAATAAATTTACTTTGACAATAATTATGTTGCTGGCTTTATATTAAGTTGATTCATATAATTAATAGCTACATTATATGTTGATTATTAAAGCCTTTTGTTCTAGAACCCTTTTTATATTATACAACTGTAGTAATGTAATAGTTAGTAATTATTGATGTATTTATTTATAGTAGTATTGATCTTAATATTAATACCAGGGCCAATTAATACTTGAAGACGTACTATGAGAGATCGTTAGTTTCAAAAATACAGAAACTCGCCTGAACATTCACCAGTTTAACATTACTCAGGGTTAGTCCTGGTTCATAGAGCTACACAGACCTCTGGTGGCAGCCCTAAGAATTACAGTCGTAAGGCTCAAGCAACGTTGTAGCATTTCATTACAGGAAAAAACTCACAATGCACTGTTCATTGGTAATTAACCACTGCTTAAATGTCATTGAATTACTGTTGCAAATGCTGTACTTGTTCTTACAGAACCAAATATAAACTGTAATTCAACAGCATTGGACATTTTCATCTGAGACATAAAATGACATTTGTTCTGTATGTAGAGGCAAAATACAACTACATTTTGTACAAAGCTTGAATACATATCATATATACATATGACATGATGGAGAAAGGACAGGAGGACATACCAAATGCTAATAAACGCTGACATTTATGCATTTTGCTTAAATTATTCATACTTTTCACTCAAATTGCTATGCTGATTATATGGTTTGGAATAAACAAAATATTAAATTCAAGAAAAATGCATAACAGAAGTATTTTCTCTAGTAGTCCCCCACTGTATTTCTGCACATACCCCAATAAGCATCTGTGCCCTTCCAACAAATAGAAGTGGTTCATCTGAAAGGGTTTGTACAAATCCACTTTATTTAGTTACTTTCTAATATGCTGTACAATGTATGGATACTGTCAAACTGTCAAATAGAGGTTACATTCTTGTTATGTTTAGATTTGTTTTTAAAATACCAAGATAAAGGCCAAAGGGTTCATTTAACTGGGGTGCCCAGATGTTTACATTTTAACTCTTCATACACTGTGTGCTGTCTTTTTCATACTCACTTAGTATTTACCTCACATTCACAATGACTGATATTAAAATATCATACTGAATGTGTGTATAGTGCCTTACTTTTGTTTGGGTTTCAGACACAGTACCAGTCTTTAGGTTTGAAATAAAAACATACTCTTTCATATAGGCGTTCACTTAGCCTTTTTAGACTGAGCAGTGTGCAACTCTGGTTCTGGGAACTAGAGTCTGGGGTTGCCTTTTTGGGTCTGTGCTGTCATTTTATTTGGCCCATTAGCTTGCCTGTTTCTGAGTTGGATGTGTCAGGCAGAGATTGCGCTAGGCTTTGGTATTAAAGTCTATGGCCTGGAATTGCATCTGACCAAGGACAGAGCCAGTAGTTTGTTGTTAAAGAGCTTTGTGGAGCATGACATGCCACCAAAACTGTTACCTGCTAACTTACATTTACAACATTTATACTGGATGATATAATGCCCAGAGACTCACTTATCTTATTTTATTTATTTGTATTATATTGCTGCTGTAAAGTTGCTCAGGTACACTGTGATGTGTAAAGATACATTCAAAATACAGCATTTCTAATTGCTAAGTGATCAGATGTCTATTTTTTTCAGCCACGTTCACTTCTAACGCATACATAATATCTTAATCTTAGCATCAGGTGAGGACGAATGTTTCTGTGAGCCAGGACTTATTGTCCAACATCAGTGTCAGACCCTAAAGTCATGTTCCAAAATCTAGTGAAAAGCCTTCTTAAAAGAAAGAAAGACTGTTTTAGTTACACGAAGGAGACAACCCACATAATATCCATGAGCATGCACAAACTTTTGATTATATAGTGTATGCATTAATCCTGTGACGCTGGACTCATGAGAGGTGATTTTTATAGCTATCTAACAGTATTTGGCCACTAGGGCACTCTGGGTTTACCCCACCAGACAAGCACACTCCTCCATATTTGTTACATAGGGAATAAACTATTCTATATAGATGCTCTGTCCATGGTGCTGAAAGCATTTTGATTGACAGATTATCCTAACATCCCATTTTAATACCAGTTTTTAAAAGGTACATATGTCACTCAGAACAGCGTAGATTAACCAGACAAGTGCATTACCCTAAACAGAAGAGTGCTCAAATTACTGCATTAGAAAAGAGATGGATGCAAACTAGAGACGCACTCAACAAACGACTCTTGCGTCAATGGGTATTGATTAGCAAACATGGCGTATCTTGTTCTGGGGGAAGCCCCTTTCACTTCCACCTGATGGCAGCATCAGGCAGCCCCTTCAACTGGGTGCGTGGGAGTTCCCCTCTCCGCTATGGCTCATGCCTATCTCTCTCCTCTCGCCCCCTCCCCATCCGGTGCCTCCATCCTCCCCCATATCACGGCATCATCAGCAACATCTCAGCCTCGTCCTCAGCCTCAGCAGCAGTATCCACCCTTTCTCTCTCTCCCCCGTTTTTCTGTCTCTCACTCTGTGTGCGTGCGTGTGTGTGTGTGCGTGTGCGTGTGTGTGCGCGTGTGTGTGAAGTGTAGGGACTTTTGGCTGGATAGTGGCGTAGTCCTCTCCAGCGCCGTCGGTCTGAGAGCCGCTCCAAGGTGATGCTACTGCAGCAGCCGCCGCATCCCTTCACCGCGCCTGCACATTGAGCCTAAACCCGCTTCCTCTGCCTGTCTCGGGAGGAACGAATCCACCTCGCCTTGAGACATCAGCAGCCCAGGAAGATGTCTAACGCCGACATGGTCCTCAACGCCACCGATCGGGTAGTGAAATGTAAGTGATTGTTTGAAGTCCTTCTGCGTCTCGATTGCGCCTGATCAGCGGGGGCGTCGTTTTAAATCGGCTCGGCCGCGCAGACGCGGGTGGATGATACATATGCTTCCTGACGGTATTTTCGCTCCGTGTGTGTGTCTTTACCTCTCTGATCGGCTTATGTCGGTGTTATTGGCTAGATTGCACAGGGATTCGGGTTGATCTACTTTAGTGCATGCGTGGCTAGATGGATGGATGCATGAGCCAGCCACTTTCTGTGGAGGCGGTGATGCAGCAGGATTGTGTTTGGCACGCTTCGGCCCTGCTCTCTTGGACTCAGAATTAACATATTTGAGTCATCCAGTAATTGCTGAAGGTACACTGATACGGTTCTCTATCTAGCAGCTTATGTGTTTGGTGGGAGGCAGATAGGGGAACGAAGGTGGGAGGGATGGGGGATTCCAGATTCACCCACTCCATCGGGTATTAAATAATGGCTACCCCCTCCCCCCTATGTAGTACATAACGTGGCCGGTAGAGAGCAGCTTGGGAATCACCAGTAATCGTGTTGGAAAACCATGAGGTGTAGGGGTTTCTCACATTTAAGGATGGTGTTGCATGTTAAAATATCCATGGTGTTAAGGGAAAGCCCTGGACGAGTAGCCCTTGAGCATGCCAGACAAATATCTATAGCAGCAACAGTCATTTCCATAACCTCTCATCATTTTCTGTCTGCACTGAGTATGTGTACTCCATTTGAAGAACTGTGCCAGTCAGAAATCTTAGGCTGGTGAAAAAAACATAGAGCTATTTAGACAGGAAATGTGGCCTTTGATGAATTATTTGAAACATAAATTTTGATATAGGAGTGCTTGAGTTGAAGCACTGACATGCAATATTTTGGGAATCCTCTTTCAAGAGAGCCTATTGTTTAGGTTAGACTTTTGCTCTAGGTTTGCGTGGTTTGGGGTTAAAAATGGTCAATTAGATAGTTAGATAGTGTAATGCATTTATTTATGTAAGTAATTATTGTGAGTTATTAGAAAATACATATCTGTTAAAGAAAATATACTTAGGGTATATGCCTGCCTCTCTCTCCATGTTTCAGGGTGGCACACCAGACAGACTGTAATGTTCACCAGGATAATGTAACAGCAGATGAACAATCGTCGCAATAGAATTGGGGCTTGGTTTTAACATTAAATAACTAAAATAGCCATATATATAATGAAATAATGAAATATACCCTAATTATTTTGAGCAGTGTATGTATATAATGGCATTGGTAACCATAAAACTACCCATGACTCTGAAATTCAGTATATGCTTGATGAAATGAAGAATTGAATTTTCACCTTTCACACATGCTGGAACGCTCTCCAGCCTATACGTTGTTGCCTGGGTCACATAAACCTAGAGCGTTCCCATTATCTGATTAGCCATGTGCACATAAACCCACTATTTGTATTACTGAAAAAATCTTTTTTTTTTTCAGTTATTATATTATTAAGCGCTTGTCCACATTAATCTGTCAAACATTGAATTTACATGTTTGAGAGGAACTTATACTAGGCTTTACCCTCAAGCTACATTTAGACATTATTGGTCAGTAGCCGGTTGGCACCGGAATTACCTCTTTGCAAAGTCTTGGTTATGTGCTTACCTTGAATGTGTGTCCCCTCTAAATTCTGCGATTCCCAGTACGACAAGTAGTCCCCTCAAATGCCCCTTAATATGTGTTTAGCACCTCACAAGAACCCAACGAGGAACACTGGGCCTTAAAGCATCAACTATATGGTTAGCAACCTGCCCTTCATATTGTACTGTAGATAGTGTTCAGTGTATTGTTCAAATATAATGCTCAATGCACCATTTGGGATTACACATTTTTTGGGATTCTTTTGCTTCTCACATCTTAAACATCTCACCATACGGAAAGATTTCATATGTTCCTCTCATCTCTAAATATGTTATGGCATTCCTGGAACTTTAATTTAATAGGCTACGGTTATATTTTTATTACTTTGTTATGGACTGAGACTATGGTGAACCTCAAGAAGCCATTCAGTAGACCAAAGCAACCTTTACAAGAACTGTTATTTGTAAGGATACATTGACTAACAGTAATGAGTCACAGTGACCTCTACCCACACACAGACCTCAGGATATTCACTCAGCACAGCTTAGCTGAGCCACCAAGCAGTTGCTCTGACAGGCCACCAACTGTGCACAGGTCCACTTCTTCCTGTATAGCTAAATAATGTCAACTGATTATCATTTTGAACATAGCCAGCAACTGAAATGGGTCAGAATGAGACATTTGTACTAATAAAAGCAAACTCACTTCGCAATACAAACTGATATATGATACTTGTTAAAGGCTTGTGCACTGTCTGGCAGCATACCGGCATGCATCCTTTGTGTTATTAACTATTAACTATTTATGAGCATTTGTTTCCATGACACCCATATAACTGATAAAAGATAATGCATCATATACAATTATAGCTCACTTTAATACGTAAACCTCCTTGTTTCTATCAGTTCAGCTTAACCACATAGAAACGCTTTTGTGTTTGTCTGTTTACTCTGTTCCCTAAGGATCAAGTCCCCCACAGGTCAGGTACTATGTGGGTGGTGGATCATTTTCAGCACTGCAGTGACACTTATGTGATGGTGATACATTAATTTGTGTTGTACTTGTATGAGTGGATCACACACAACAGTGCTGCTGGAACTGTAAGCACCTTAGTGTCATTGCTGAATTGAAAATAGTCCACCAACAAAAAATTTCCAGCCACCAGCATCCTATAGACAGCCGTGTGAAAATCAGTTGGACTGCTTTCCTAACCAGCTTGATTTGATCACAGTGTATTTAAAATGCTGTAAAATATATGTAAAATGTCTTTATCCTGATTGAATATGGCCAATGATTGACTGATAACTTTATAGCACCTCCCGTCCTGGGGTGCAGGCATTGAGTCATATTCAATTATATAAAAATATTAGTTCTGCAATTTCAATCTTACACTCTGACTGCGAGTTTACTCCCAGGACTAATGATGAAAAGGCTGAAATGATGTGTCAAGTGTATAAAACCATTTCTCCTGGACACCTGCTTTCAATCAGGTCAGCAATAGGTTCTCCCTCGGCCCCAGTACAAAATAGCAAGGCTGGTGACAGGAATTTAGTAGGCTGTGGAGGCCACTTGGCCTCTCCACACTTTGAGTCCCAAAGGGCTCGGTTCTGAGTAGCCTACTTTACTGAGTTTGATTCTAGGACATTAACTGTGTTAGTTCTGGTGAGGCTTGGTGGCGCATTTAAGTTTTTCACAGTATGCAAGTGTAAGATTTACCCAAAGTCAATACTGTTAATTGACACTTTCTTTACACACATAAAATTAATTCCATCATCATAACATTTACAACTGATACAATCTCACAATACAAGCAATTGTTGGTTAAGGGTTTTGCTCAAGGATGCAGCTTGGCAGATGTGATCCCTGGACTTTCTGGTCTATAGTCCAGCTCCTAGGCTACCACAATCATAAGCAAAGTATTTTGGTCATTTTTTTTAACTATCTTGCTGGTTAGAGTGTATCATTAATCCAGTCACCAATAAGCATATGCAAGATATTAGCTGAGATATCACAGTGGCTGAGGTCAGTGATTAATTGCCTTTTTATTTCTATATGCACCACATCAATCCTCTCATGTTAAGGGTATTGTATTACCAAACAGAGAAGCTGTCGCACACGTACTTTTTTTGTTGTTTCCAAATTTGTCAACATTTGTGTTGGCACTTGCTTTAGGGCTATAAAAATCAACCCACACATTAAGCTAAGTAATTAAGGGTTATGGCCTTGGTCTGGGGTCTTACAATACAAATCAACTTTTATGGCATTTAGCAGATGCAGCCCTACAATTCCAGCAATGGCCTTGCTTAAGGCGCCAACTGTGGCAGCTTGGCAGAGGTGGGATTTAAACCCTGGACCATAAGGTCCAGAGTCCAGTACCATAACCACTAGGCTACCGCAGTTCCAGCTTGGTGGGCATGTCCAGAACACTAGTCCACTAGTCCAGAGTCTTAACCAAGCTATCACTATATACAGACCCCCTCGATCCCCTCCACATCAAATGCATATCCTTATACCAGACTGTAGGACAGACAGAGAATCGTTCCATGGAACTGCAACCATTTCCAAAACCCTGTGGTGTTGCTGGCCGTGTGCCGACCCCTCTCACTGGAAGGAGGGCTGTAGGCCAGCAAGTGCCTCTGTACAACTCCACTCAATTTTAATAGCAGGCGTCTAGGTCAAGAGAATGCCAGAGATAGTCCATCCACCATCTCTGCCAGTCCAATGGATGGCTGAGAGAGACCACTGTTGCAGTGACAGGGTGATAATCCCACTCTGATCCCCCAGACACAGCTGTTTGTTGAGTCTTCTGAGTCTTGTCTGCTACAATTTTGCCATGTACTACCATTTCATTCATGGCTTAGCTACAGGATTTACTCATCTGGGTTGCAAAGGCTTAAGGTCAGTTGCCATGATATGGAAAATAAATAAAAAAAATGCAGTGATTCTTAAATTTTACTTTGACTTTTATTGAAGTGCAGACAGTATGAACATGAGATATTTCATTTTTTGCCTGATTAACTTAATTTCATTTGTTAATAAAATTCAAGTATACATTTCACCAGACATGTTATGCATTGCAAAATGCATTTCCCACTTATTAGTTCTGCAATTCCTTATCACAACATGTTTTGGACTGAGGATACCAAACAATGAGTTTCAGATGGAATTTTCTCGTATTCTTTTTGCAAACACTTGCTAAGGTATCCAACAGCATGGGTTGTCACGTTGTATCACCTTTTGTCACAATTACCACATTCCATATTGTCTGCAATTAAATAAAAAAGAAAATATAACACAATGCATTTTTTGTTTGTTTGTTTGCTGTTGTTGTTGTTGTTGTGGTTTTTTTTGTGGGGGGGTGCATTATCCATACTAAACATTTTATATTAATTATTTTATTTTATTCGGTTTATAATTATGTTGAACTGTTATGGCATGATGAACACTGCCTTCTTGAGGGTCTTCATTAAATGAACAGTGATTCGTTCATTAATCTCCAATTTGTTATTTTAATTATGTATCCAAATAGTGTACAATCCATTCTGGTGCACTTGGTTGGAGCCACATTGTTGGTTTAGAATTTTGACAGGAAAACTTCACTTTTTTATTTTTTATTTTTGGAATTGTATTTATCTTTCTTATTGGCAGGAAAGTTAATTAAAACTGTGAATTTTTTAACAATGTTTTAATTTTTTTCACTGTTAACCATCATTTGAATAACTGATTATTCGTTCCAATGATTTATAGATTATTTGACTGTAAAAGTCTTTTGCATGTTTCTGTATGCTTATTGAAAAGTAATTATTCTAAGCAGTATCAAAGTATGTCTTAATACAGTAAAGGTTTTCAGTGATAGATAATGTAGGGGGAGACTAATATTTTTTATTAAAAAATACTAATCAAAATGCAGTTTTAAAAGAAATGTGAATGACATGACATTAAGGTAAAAGCTCAGCGACCAGGCCCATGAATCATATCACCCAGGGGAAACTCTACTACTGATCAGTACCTATTAAAATAAATAAAATTCAATGCTAACCACTGACTCCACAGTGTTTACCTGTGACAAATGTGGCCATTTAACAGCAGTTAGCTAGCCAGGCTTTCATTAGAACTTGCAGGAGGACATGGGGCCATTTTCTTAGGTGTTAAGAAAATGTATTATTCTGCATAAATCATTTTAATGATTTAAAATTACGTATTCAGGCTTACTATCACAAGAGAAATGGTCTTATCCATCCTCCTTTTATGAACGGACGACATCTTCATGTGTTTTGCCTAATCAAATGTAGGGATCTGAATGGTTCTGTTCACTCAGTACCCCCTCTAATGGGCTATCTAATGCGCCTGGCTTTGACAAACCACCCATTAGATGTTCAGACAGTGTGTGTAAATCACACCATGAGTAATTGAATCTGAAATTAGCCACACATTCAGCGGGACAGAGATGTGTCCCTTCAGTTCAGGGTCTCTTTCCCAAGAGGTTAATGGTTGGGAGGTGAATGGGGAGGTGTAATCGGCAGCAGAGAGACAGAGAGCGAGGGGATCTGAATGCAGGATACACACTCGCTGTGCTTTATTTAGCAATGTGGGTGAATTATTTAAGCATTGATTTGCAGCACTGTTTTGCTGCAATATTACTCTCTTACATAATGAAACTTCCCCGAGATGGATTGGGGGAAAGCGAGAAAGAGCAGGAAGATGAATGCCAGATGAAAAAGGAAATGGGTGAAGGATAGGCATGGGGACTAGTGATTTACAGCATGCAAGCTTAGGGCATGGAGCAAGAAAATGGATAATATGATGGTGAGTAAAGGGAAGGTACACAGTGATATTGTAGACAGACAGAGAGGGGGAGGAGTGAGAGAGTGAGTGAGTGGTGGAGAGACAGCTCACTAGAGCATGCACATGTTTGCACATTGCACACATGCATGACAACTCTGTACATGAACGCTCGAACTGCTTCAGGCTCTGCCTCTACGCTCTAAAAGAAATGAGCGCAGCCAATTTCTTGAGATAGTGGTTCAGAAATGTAGGAGTCTGATTGAGGTTATTCTGACTTTTAAACGGCAACAATGGCGAACCTTTATTCAATACTGAACTCACACCTCCGTCCCTCCAACGGCCTAAGCCCAGCTTGCAACATTCAGCAGAGCCAAAACAGCTCCTGTCTGTCTGTCTCTGGCATAATTATTGCCTATGTGCTGCTTCAAACAGAGCTTATGTGATTTACATTGCGTTCTTTCTATCATGCACATTTGCACAAGTTTGACTGAACGCTTGGATCATTCTAAATCACGTGAAATATATTAAATTTTGTTATCATTAATGCGGATATTTTTGTATTTTGCACAATGCTATACTTTACACTTTATCTCCAGTAGGGCTGCAACCAGTACTGGGACTGTGGTAGTCTAGCGGTTAAGGTACTGGACTCAGGGCCAGAAGGGCCAGGGTTCAAATCTCACCTTTGCCAAGCTGCCACAGTTGGGTCTTTAAGCAAGGCCCTTGACCCACTATTGCATGAATTGAAAGACTGTATGAGTTGTAAGTCACTCTGGATAAGGGTGTCTGATAAATGTAAACCAAAGACAAATTTTTTAAGTAGAATAATCTATTAATGATTGGTAAGAATAATTAGTTATTCGGGTTATGAACTGCTCAATTCCCAAATAACCCTTATGCATCTAAGAGGCTTTACCTTTACATTGAGATTGTTTTATGTATTTGTTAACTAGTGAGGAAGAAAAAAATTTATATTTTATTCCAGTATTCTCAATGTTTTAATGAACTTTTCTGCCAACAAGAAAAATAACCACGATACAAAAATAAAAACGCAGTGAAGTTTTCATGTTAAACAAGTGGCAGCAATACTATTTTACCAAACCATCAGTTAATCAGTTTCTCCAGCCTTAAATGTGAATGTGTGTTTAAATTCAGCATCCAATGATGGACATTTGTGGCAAATTGGTGTTCTCTATGAACAGTCCCATTTCAATAGTAACACTTCCGGAGCTCCCCTTTATGTTTGTCAAGAACTGCTTCCTGTGTTCACAAACATTCATAGAGAACTCAAGGCAAAATGAAAACTGTTTGCAAAAGTTTCCCTGTGTATACTTGGACTTGAACCTGTGGCCTCTACATTAAAAAGTTTAAAATTGTAATGTCAAAACATCCCCTGTTAGAGTTAGAAACACCTCTGATGATGTCAATCGACTATTAAATTGGTTGCCAAAAATTTGGTACTTAATTGCGCCCAATTTCCATCTAATATCATAGCAGTTACTTGATTTAAAAGGACAGGACTACCACCTATCAGTTGGAAAGCAAACTTCACCGCAGACTACCTCATGTAAAATTTTATAGGTTCTCATTAGCAGATCATTTAATTCCTTGGATCCTTTGATCACTTTGTAATCATGTTCTATGGCAACATTAACATTTACCACAAATTGTAAATGTTGTTGACGTTGCTGTTCTTTTTTGGGTCATTCTAATCAGCCCATGTGTTCTGGAGCTCACATCATATGATCCATGCATGTGCATCTTCCCTAACGCAAGCACATAAACAACAGAAATCAGCGACCATAGTCAGAGCAACAGAGCTCATTATTCTTAAGCTCTCACTTCTTTTTCTGCCCAGCTGCACTGGATCAGGATTCCTACAGCTGATCCAGCCAGAGCTAATGTGTTAGACACTGAGGAGGTGGTTATGCAACCTAGTTTGCTCAGTTATGTATAATGTTCCACCAACATGTTTCCTCTTCTCTGTTCTTGAAGCATGCTCCATCTAATGCTATCCATCACAGTGGTTCTGGAAAAGATGATTGAAATGCCCACACCGTTTTATTTAAGTTGACCTGTGTCAGGTGTTTTGAAGTGGGTGTGGAGATGATAGACCATATCTGCTTTTCTCCACAAAAGACAAAATAGATGATGAAATGTCTTACCTCTTTCAAATTGTATGTACAGTATGAGAAGGCATGACCTGCATATTCTGTTATTTTTTTATCTAGACATGATCACTTTTTGTTATTAATTGGACTCATCACTTTGATAAGACACACTTAGAGGGAATAGACTTGGACTCTGTAGATAGAAGAAATACTACACTGCTCACAAAAATTAGGGGATATTTCATATTAAAGTAGATACAAAATTTTGTGAGAAGTATATTTATTTGGACAGGCAAAAATTAGTTTGACTAATGGCACCATTTGGTCTGGTTTCAGGCTCTCTAGCCTAAGTAATGTGTAATGTGTATGTAACATTTAGAGAAATCCGAAAATGCAAAAGTCTTATAACACCATTAGGGTCCACTGATATTCATTACAATCTTTGTGAGCATTATCCTATTTTAGATTATTCACTTTGTTCCTCTTCTGAAAAAAATGGTTTCTCAGCTGCTACCCTTCCAAAAACATCACAAGATTCTTAGGACTGTAATTGTCAGCATGGCATGCCGATGAAGCTGCTAGATGCATTTCTTCAGTTTAAGGGAAAGTCACATTAAATATTTGTATACTATTTTTGTGGGTTTTTTTGCATTTCTGGGACTGATAGCCATTTACTGTTGTTGGATGCAAACATGAACCAAGGTCCAGAGTGACTCAGTTGGTAGAGCACTGTCTCCTAGAGCTGAGACTCTCTGGTTTGTATCCCATCTCCATTGAGGCGAGTTTTGTCTATTGCAAGGTATGAGCTACAGATCCACGGATGAGTTTCAATTTGAGTGCTGTTTCATATGAGTTTTGGATGGTCAATCAAAAGCATCCTGGGTGAGGTTGGGTTCCAGTGCCCTCTGTTCATGTCCTCTGTATTCTGCCATGTCAGGGGCTTCCACTTTCCTAGTTTAAAGGTTTCTTATGGTTTAAGGGGCTGGATCTGTGAAGGATGTCCCCACAATGCAAATCCAACAGTGTTTTTCATAACTTTATTGCACAGACTAATAAATTATTCACATCGCTGATGGGAGTTGGATGAAAGGATCCATGAATAACAGATGTTCGAGAACTTGATAATGTCTCCGAAAGAATGGTGTTAACAGAAGGACATGATAAAAGAAGCCACTGCTCTGAAAAAACACTGCTGAATGCCTCTAGTGAGCTAAAGGTTTAGTGGACATTTACATTAAGTCCTCTAAACACTTTAATTCGGAGCAACTTATAACTAATACAATCTTACAACAGTAATACGTGTTAAGGGACTTTAAGGGCCCATCGGTGGAAACTTAGAAGTGGCGGGATCCCACCACAGTCACGGTACCAGATGCAATTAAATCAACAATCTCATATATGTTAAGGTATAATGGCCTTATATTCTTTTTATGTCTTTATTAGTATACAACCACAAAATACAAAGAAGTTGTATACAATATATAAAATAGATATCAGAAAAAAACACGTTCTATTGGCTACAGTGGGAGGTACTTACTGTGACCCTCCCTTAGACATACCATGGAAAGCCAATTTAACTCTTCTACAGTCAGAATAATTTTCATGACAAATTATGTTTTTTTGAAAGGGTAAAAGCCAAGAAACTACTTTTATGGAAAGGTCAAACTAAATACTGACTGATTTGCTTGTATAAGTCATTTTGTTTTGAAAATTGTGGGTTTTTTTTTTCTTTCTTGCACATATATTCTGTATTATATGCTTATATTTTATTAAAGAGACTAAGTAATAAACTGCTTACAAAAATTAGGGGTTATTAAATCAATTTAATAATTTCATTCCATCTTTTTGTGAGTAGTATAATTGTACATGAAATACATAAAACAACAAATCTAAGGGTGGCAAAGACTTTTGCACAGTAATGCTTCACTCACCTTAATAGAAAGGCTGTGAAATAGACTTTAGATAGTTGTTTATCACACACTCTCTCACCTGCTCCCTCACTTTCCTTACCAAATGTATCCAGTCCATGGTTGTAAAAGGACCAGGGCTTAACTGGCAGCACAGGGTGCCTATCCATTGTACTCCACATACACACCTGATCACTCTCACTGGGGCATTTAGAGAAACCAATTGACTAAAATATGTGTTTGGAATATGTGTACTAGACATGCAAACTGCCTACAGGCCAGCCAAGACCAGCCAAGACTCAAACCCGGGTGCTGACTGCCATGCTACTATATCACATTATGGTTGTCCGTGAATGATCTAAACTGTTCTCACACTGAGAAATGTGTTCAATAAAGACATGGTATTTGTTTAGGCAGAATCATAGTCAGTTAGCTTCAGAGTTAATATTTTTCTGGTTCAGCTTAGTTGTTTTCATTCCAGTGTTTTATTACAGATAATGATATAATTTTATGACATCACAGTACAAATATTATGGACAATCATGGGAATGGCGTGGATATCATGGGTAATTCAGCAACCTATGTGATCTTTTCCATCCGTCTTTCTGTCTGCTGTGGTTTCTGTGAGCTTGTCTGTTTATATCCTGAGTAACCAAGATTAATGAGGTAATCTCCCTACTGACTGAGGAGCCTTCTGCTAATGTTATTGTTCTTTGTGTGAGCAAACATACTTCGGGTTCCCTTGGTTGTTCCTGTTCACTGTGCTGTTCTTGTTCCATCTTTGAATTTCTGTCAAGTCAATAAGTGCCCAAGCATTTAATTGGTACTGAATAATTAACCCTTTATGAATATTAATTGTCACTCACAGCAAATACATGCTATATTTAGCATTGTGGTTAGATAACAGGTATGTGTTTTGCTGTTCTGTTGAAATACCATCACTTTTTACTGTGATGAGCGCTTGATAGACAGGCCTGCCATCAGGAGGTGAGACAGAGGGACACATGGCAGATTCACTCATATGTTCACACACAAAGAGGTTGAAATGCTCATACTGGGAGTACAGAGTTCACCGTCAGCTGTCCTCATTGGGAATCTGATTTAGCCACACAGGACTTTCCAACCATTTACCTGTCATTTTTGACTGAAATCATTCACCCGAGACATAACACCCTGTACAGGCACAATTGGGCATGTCTGATGGAGGGCAGGATAGACAAATTTGCAGACTCGTTGCATTAGAAGTTGCCGTCTGTGAGTAAAACAGAGCAGTCAGTGGTAATGAGTTGTACAGAGGCATTTGCTGGCCTGCAACCCTCCTCCCTCAGTGGAAGGATCATGAACACGCCAGGAATGTCAACAAACTGGTGATTTGGACCAAATTGGGGCAAAACGCATGGTGAGGAACCCAGAAATTTTAGCCTTAAGATTGCAGGGGCTGGAATCCTTAAAAACTTCAAATGAATTTTCCATTTACTGTATAATTTCTACATGCTCTTTCAATACATCATTTCCCCTTGAATATGGGAAATATCAGCTATTATGCTACACTATTTATATCATATAAAAAGTGTACATTTCTATTGAAACAATGTCCTTACAGTACAACTTGATCACTCATAAGCTGTGTTTTGAAAACACCCTGGCAATTATACCGCTCACAAAAAATAGGGGATATTACAATAGGGGATATTCCTTTTTTTCACCAGTACATTTCTAGCCATAGATTTCAATGTACAGCATTTAGCAGGTGCCCTTATTCAAAGCAACTAATTATTCTTCATAGTAAACAATACAGTCATGCCAGCAATAGCCCACAAACACAATCAGCACAAACTCCTGTAGGTAAATCCACAAGCAAACAATATATATAAAAATTTATTTTATATACTTTTTTAAACAATTCAAGGGGAGTTTCACCCTTCATTTATGAGCTGATTGAAAAGGTGAGTCCTTTGTCGTTGTTTGAAGGCAGCAAGAGACTAAGATATTCAGACATCCAGTAGAAGTTAATTGCTCCACCTAAGTGCCAGTACAGAAAAAGGTTTTGATTCTTGTCTTCCATTAGTCCTGGAAGGTGGGTCCAGTCGAGCCAAGGTTATGTCCATAAGGGTACGAGGTACAGAGTGGGGTTTCATTAGAGAATTTAGGTAAGAAAGAGAAAGGCAGTCAATGAATCCATATAACCAAGAGTAAATTTGAGTCCGACATGCATTCTTGCAATGTAACTGACCCAAACTGTAAGAGATTGATTCATTCATTTCTCTTCCACAATTGCGTGGATCTGAAGAATATCCCTGAAATTCTGGCAGGAATACAGCCTGGGCAGGGTTCTATCAATCACAGCACATCATACAGAGTACCAGTCAAAACGTTTACATACACCTAATGAGAATCATATATTTCAAAAGCTTGGATCAGAGGCTTCTTAAGAAATACTTTTGTTTTAATATTAATTTAGCAAATCAGCTGAACTAAACTAAAGCAAAGTTCAGACCATATGTCCTTTAAGAAAACAGTCCAGTCATTTCATAAAATAGCAAAAGTTGAGAAAAAAAGGTGATCGTTCTTATGAACATCACCCCAGGAAACTAGCTCTGCTGCAGATGGCAAGCTTATTATAGTCATTAGCCTAAGAAATAGGCAGCTAACAGATATCTCAAGGCCCATTTGCTACTATAAGCTGAACAAAATTGCAAACATAATGCTAATTTCATAATTTAACAAATCTTTATCCAGAATAACAAGTGAAACAACCGTAGAATCCAAGCAGGACTCAACGGTAGCAGCTTGACACAAGTATGATTTGAACCCTGGATTTTCGAAGCCTTGGTCAAGTACCTTAACCACCAGGCCAACACACTGGGCTGCTGTAGCTGCAGTTATGCCACCATGCCGCCTCTAACAGCAGAAAATTAAGCCTGAATAAAATTAAATCAGATTACAAGACAGGATTGTCAGGACAATACTGATTTATTTCACTTCTACACAAAGGCACACACATCTCTGAAGCAAAAAAAAACTACTTTTGCTCTGTAAACTGTGGTTTAAACAGAAAAAAGCTCACACATTGTGCGTTTTGTATAATCAGTGGTGGTTTGTATGAGCTGGTTTTTGGCCTTTATGAAGACGTGTGTGTTGGAGGCTTTGTGGGCTGTGAGATTTATTTCCCAATCACAATGTATACTGTGTCAGTGCTGGATGGTCTCCAGTCGTCAATGGCTGTTGCTCAGCAACACACCGCAGTTGCCTCTTGGTGTAAGTAAGAAGCAAAGCTTCTGTCAGTCACCTTGGTCTGCGAGGGAGCGCTCAGCCATGACCAAAACTCCAGCCTAGTCTCTCTCTTTCTCTCTCTTTTCTCTCTTTTTAAACTTAGTATTCATTAGGCTTTATATAACCCCCCTGACTAGGATAGGAAAATGGAAACTGAGACTGAGAGATTCTTTTTTTTCCCTTTTCTTGCCTATAGAATTGCCACAGCACGTCTTTATAATAATCTGTGCAGGACTTCAGTGGAGCTTGGAAGTTTATGAACACATTAGAGATTTCTACATGCTGTACAAATGACCCAAAACTGCAAGTCCCAAAAATGGATAAACAGAACCCAATAAACAAAGTCAAAATATTATACTTGTTCATTTATTTATTGTAGAAAATTATCCAATATTACATATCTATAAAGTAGGTAGAGTGACTGTTTACAGTGCTGAGCTACCCTGGTTTGTATCCTACCTACAGTGACAGGAGGGATATTGGTTACAGAATTCTCTTCAAAGCTGTACCGGTTTCCAGCACTCTAAGCTGCAAGTGGTTCCTCACACAAAGAGAACCCAGAAGTTTAATGGGCCATTGGAAGCTTATAAGGCTAATTTGAGAAAGTTGTCCCAAACCCCCCCAAAAGCTACGACGCCTTCACATACAAAGACCAAAAAGTTCAAGGTAATTTTTGCAAATATTTATTGTCAATAATTAATATAAATTACTAGCCTTTCTCCTCTTCTCCTCATGGGTTCATTTGATGTCATTTTCATGTACTTTTCCCATTTCTTTTTATTTTCTTGTTTAGAATGAAAATATCTTTTTAAGATATTTTATATGTGGTGTTTTATTCGCAGTGCATGAGTTATGTTAATTTAATTAGATTTAACATGTACAACCTGTATTTTGATAAAATCACAGCAACTCATAGTAAACAAAAGACCCTAGATTGGGAACCATGGGCTTAAGGAACTTCCTAATGGTTATGTGAATAGTACATGAAGCTACTAGCCTGTATCTACATGATCTTATCCATTGCCTAATTGCTCAGTGAGTGTATAAGTCTGTATCATTTACATTTACGTTATTTAGCAGACGCCCTTATCCAGAGCGACTCACAATTTATACAGTCTCACAATCCAAGCAATTGTGGGTTTAGGGCCTTGCTCAAGGACCCAACAGCAGTGTCTTGGCAGAGGTGGGATTTGAATCCTGGACTTTCTGGTCCATAGTCCAGTATCTTACCAACTAGGCCACCACAGTCCCACAGTTGTATCATCTAATTAATGAATGAGTAACAATTTTGTTTAGTTACTTGTTCACGTTTCACCTACTAGAACAAGTTAATCTGCAAGACAGTATGGATTAGGTTGTCAGTGAATTGTTGTAAAAGGTTTTACCATCTGTAATAATAATCCCCTCATCTTTCGCCCATACAGCTTGGGCCTGGGTGCCATTTAGCCTGCCTTAATTCCTCTTGGGAACAGGACGCATTATGCAGGATGCAAGTGAACAGGCGAGAACTGCAATTGCTCATGCATTATTCATTCAACACATTAATCTATGTTTTCCTCTGTGTTGGTCATGAGTGTCTGCACCCACAGCACTTAAAAGGTGGTGAGGAATAGGTTATGCAATCTGTAAACAGTGAAATGTCAATAGAAGGACTAATAACAGAGTTAATGTGTACGCAACAATGCATCAGTGTTTGTTCATAGTCATCTATTATCTAAATACTGCATATAGAAGTGCAACAAAACAATCTCCCCTTATTATTCCCTGAGTCCCAAAGACTTTTTTAAACACATACTGTCTGCCTTATTTAAAAAGTGAAGTGTTTTAAAAAATAGCAGAAATTAAACCAGCACACACAGGTAGTTCAAATCCTACCTGAACAATTTATTGTTCTCTAACAAATTATATCCATTTTTATTTAATGGCACACTAACTGTCACGATTTTGAGAGCAGTACTTTGTATGATTAGGTACAACTGTTTTATCACTATTTCTACAATTACTGACTGTAGTCCATGTATTTCTCTACATAGCTTGTAAGTCCTCTTTACTCTGGTCTTTAATGGTTAGGACCCCCAATGATCAATTCTTATTGGGATGGGGAACCATTCTCAGTACTGCAGGAGCCCTGATGTGGTGGTGGTTTGCTAGTGCTCGTTGTGCTGGTATGGGTGGATTAGACATAGCAGTGCTGCTTAAGTTTTTAAACACCTCAGTGTCACTTTTGAATTGATAATATTTCACCAATCTAAAGGAACCAGCCACCAGCATCTCGTAAGCATCCTCCCGTGAGCACCGATGAAAGATTAGAGGATGACTAACACATATTGTGCAGCAACAGATGAGCTACTATCCCTGACTTCACATCTATAAGGTGGAGCAATAAGTTAGTGCGATAATGTCTAATAGTGTGCCAAGTGAGTGAACACAGTGACTAAAAATTCCAGCAGCACTGCTTTAACTGATCCAAACCTACTAGTAAAACACACCAGCACAGTGATGCAACAAGAGTGTCACTGCAGTGCTGAGAATGATCCACCACCCAAATAATACCTGATATTTTGGACCTGTGGGGGTCCTGACCCTAGGAAAACAGAGTAAATGGGACTAAACGTATGTACAGATGCACTACAATCGTATAATTGTAGAGCCACATTCTAAGTGCTTCTGTATGGTAAGTGTAAGCAGTAAATAATCAGTAATAAAGTGATCAGTGAGTGTATGTGACTGTTCAGGTATAGAGAGTTTTGGGGGGGTTGCAAATATTGTCACCTTTTAGGGCTATGACTGATGCTTCAGCACAATAGTTTCAACCTTTTTCTAAAATGAACCTGGGTTAGGGTTAGGATTAGGGTTAGGGTTGTTATTATAGTTAATCAACAGATTTTTACCAACACCAAATAACGTATATCTACAATTATAAGGAGGTGTAAAGATAAAGTAATTGTTAGTGATGAAGACCTAGCTAATGACACTAATCAGTTGCTAGCCAGTAACAGTAGTCCACATTTAAATATTTACAAGCTAGCATTGACCATCATGATTTATTAAGCCAATCGGGCTTCAAACTAATTTTTTGATGATTCCCTCTACACTTTAACAATGCAACATAACTGGGATTCATTTTTGTTCATTAGTAACATAGAGATGTCTTTTTATTAGCATGTTATATACAACTACTATCACTTGTTCAAGGTCTCCTGACCTTGTCACCATCACTTGTAAACAGTAGCAACGATACTGCTACAGTGTATATCACATAGCACATTCAATCAATAAGGCTGATGCAACTTTTAAATGTGTGTTTTCCAGACGAGTTGGCTTTTCACTGTTCTGTGCACTCTGTTCTGATCATTTTCCATACAAACAAACATTGACTGTATGTGTGTGGGTGTGTGGACAGAACATACCTCTTGCCTTCAGGGCATGGACAGCTAGAGAGGATAGTGACAGATCATTCTGTTGGATCTGCATTAATCAGTGATAAAGAAGCTATATCTAAAACTGTATGATTGCAGAATCAAGTCTTCTTTGAGTGTCACAACTACTTTGTATTGCAAAGTTGCTCAGAGAACTTTAAAACAATTAGCACAATTAAGCTATACTGCATCCTAGCTCTCTTTTGAGATTATGACATAGAATAATAATGTTTTGCAAAATTTGTATTGGATGATATCCTTTTCTTGATCTCTCTGTCAGATTCAAACGGTATAGATACATCATTAAGGGGTGGTGTGGACCATCCAACTTTGACCTCAGGTGTCTTAAATTAAATACATTGCATTTGCCAAAGTACAGATCTAACCTTGTCGTCTGCATCTTTCACACATAGTATTTAAGCTTAGCTGTGCTATGTCTTATGCCAATAACAAGTGATCATGCAACCCCATGTGTGTAGGTAGCTGTGTCACGAGCAACACAACATCCCATCAGGGATCCTATTATTGCAGTGCTCACAAAAATTAGGGGATGTTTCATTATGGCAGAATTCATTTGAACGTTTCTTTTGATTTTTTTAGCAGTTTATTTGGAACACAGTTAAACAGACTGCATATGACAACATACTGCTCACAAAATTAGGATACCTTAGTATGACACAATTATAGGTTTCCACTTGAAACAAGTCAGTTCATCAACGCTCTGTCCTACTGTCCATATACAAAGTCCACGAAGAGCTGGTTTGCCAACTTTCACGGAGAACTTAGCTGGCTTGCATGAAATTTTGACATCAACACCATCAGACATCTTGAAAATATGCTGGAAGGGCAAAAGTGAGCAGAAATCAGAAGCTGACCTCACAGTCATGTTCAAAAATCTAGCAGAAAGCCTTTTAGAAGAACAAAGGCTGTCGTAGCATCAAACGTGGGGGACGAACTTTATACTAATACTCAGGTCTTACATTTGTTTTTTTGGATGTGTATTGTTACTGTGGATAATCTATCATTTTTTAAAATATTTTTTTCATAGCTATATTCCTCTTGAAATCAGATTCTGTATCTGTGCTGTTTCTTAAGCAATTTGTTCATATCTAATTCTATTTTAAAGTAGAGTGATAAAATTGCTGCCTTGGCTTCTGTATGGCTGTATTGGCTTTGAATTTATGCAGGACCTGATTTATTACGTTAGGATTTCTGAATTGCTTTTACAAAGCTTGCTAGCCTCATAATTTACAGGTAATTCCTAACTGCACTAACATTGTGGACTTCATCCCTAGCTAACATTCCAGACCCAATTTGATGATAAATATTGAAGTTAACACAAACTGCAGTTGTCTAGTTTACATTAAACGGAAACAGCAATAGGCTCAAGAGGTCTGTATGTAAAATGAATACATACTGATATGTAAATACATGTCATATTTATAACTTCTATGCACTCACACACAAAGTCTGTTGAAGGAGGGACTGTGTACTTACTGTGTACCCTCATTAGAGTCTGAGCTCATGATGTCACCAGCAGGTACATCCGATTTCTTTCTTTTTCCCCTCAAGTAGGACATAAATAATTGAACTTTCGATCCCATGGGGTGTAGGCTCCCAGATCTCCATCCTGTCCCCTCCACTGTGTATTTTGTGCATGCACTGCACTTTTTCTGCTGCAGTTGAAGTTCCTCACATAGGCTCGTGGTCCTGGTGATGATTTAGATTGATCTGCTGTTGAGTTTAGATACATAATGATCCTTTCTTTTGTTATAGTGTTGTGTGCTGAATTCTGACACTTTCTGCATACCTTAATTTATACAGCAAACACAACTTTCAAGAAAGACTAATAAGCATTTCTAATATAACACACGCTCATTAAGGAGCACCACATTTTTTGCGAGTATAACACAACCTCTCCGAACACATTACTGAAGAAATGACGCCTCTTAAAGAAATGATCTCTAATGTGCGTCTGGGTTTATTTAGGTCATTCCCTGGTCTGTAGATTGTACCTTGCATACGTCTCAGTCTCTAAGAAATACTACAGTACTTTAACTTATTTTAGTTTGATGTCCTTGTCTGTATTTTGTAATGCTGAAATGCTTTTGACAATAGCTATAACAGAGGTAATTTTAGTAATAGTATTCTAAAACCTGCTGAGATTATACTCCCCCTTTTATCTTTCTGTTGAAGGTGCACTCACATGCAGTCAAATGTCATGGGTTAGTTTTGTGTGGGCATGTTGTTGGGTTCAGATTAGGATGGGGGTATTGGAACATGACACAACTCTGGCTTCTTTTGGTGTGAATTAAGGGTTTAGATAATTGTGTTAAGGGTTTGTAAATTTGATATTTTATAAAGACTCGAAATGAATAATGAAATGTGCATTAGAAGATCGTTCAGGGTAATAAAATTACTTGATTTTGTTGTGTTTTCTGATTTGCTATTGTGTTTTTGGATTTGTTAACTTATTGTTGTCATTCTGGTTAGTGCTATGCTATCAAATTTGCTGTTATGTTTCCAAATTTGCTGCTCTGTTTACTGACTGTGGTGGATCAGTGGGTAGCACCATCGCTTCACAGCAAGAAAGCCAATGCGTTTGATCCCTCGGTGGAGTAGTCTGGGTCATTTCTGTGTGGAGTCTGCATGTCTGATCTGTGTTTGTGTCAGTTTACTCTGGGTACTCTGGTTTCCTCTAACAGGACAAAAAAGTGTGTTAGTTAATTGGATTTTTAAAAGTGCATTTAGTGTGTGAGTGTTTCTAAATTTTGTATGATGTTGTGTTTCTGAATTTGTTATGAATTCTATTTTGTTTCTAAGTTTGCACTTCTGTTTTCTAACTTATAATTGTGTTTTTAGATTTGCTGTTGTATTTTTGGATTGATTGTTTTGTTGCAGATGTGCAACAAAGTTTATACATTTGCTATTTTGTTTTTAGACTTATTGTTGTCTTTTTGGGGGGTTTTGTGATAATCGATATCTTTATTCTGATGTGTATAGAGATCATTCGTGTCCCCCTCCAAATGCAATGAGCCTGGCATGAATTACCAGGACTAAGATAGGAATAAAGGTGTTGACTGGTGTTACATACCTCTGAAAACATGGAGTTTATATTATTGGGTTGTAGGGCTAATTGGACCGCCAGTGGTTTCATTAAGGGAAAATCAGGGTTTTCATACAAAAAAGGAAGTAACATTGCATTTATTGTTGCACATGCATTTAAAGCCCCTGGTTTGTTAGTCTTGAGACCACTGTACCCTAGTGTAATGTGATTTGAACATAAAACACCTGAGGTTACTATTTTCTCAATGGTAATAAGTAATAAACTGGTGAACATATGGATAGTTTATTTAGAATGTCCTGCCTCTTCCTGGCTCTTGATACTTTTACATGACCTTCATTTTCATAGGCTTATTACTTTTGCTTTTATGAATATACTTATTATCTATTTTATTTATATATTTACTTAAAGTTTTAGCTTTTCATTTTATTTTTGTTTTCATGTACGTAATTCTACTCAGGAATCTAATAATGAAAGGTTTTTAAAAGAAATACTTTTTTGCTTTAAATACATTTAGTGGCACATACTTTGTGTCTCTGCACTCTACACAACATAGAATACATTTGGAGTTTACCTTGACCACTTTGTCTTGGTATTGTCTTGGTTTTAAAAGCAACAACCCCACACTAGGTTATTGCATGGCTAGACATTTGTGGTATCTGTGAAAGACTATTTATATAAGACCCAAGAATCCATGTTTAACACATTAGGTGCAGATAAGCTTGATTATTGGAATGCTGTTTTGTTGAGGTGGGGTAATGGATGGTAGTTCTGATATGGATTGGTGATCAGTAGATTAGGTAATGTATCTCTCTTTTACTTTGCCTTTCTCTCTTACTGTCTGTCTGAGAAACCAATACCAATACCACTGTTTGATTATAGCATTTTCCACGCTCATTGCCATTCCATTAATTCAGCACTGGCATTCATACAAATGGTGACCACATCATTTATCTCAAAAATGCTTTGTCTATAGCCATCGATCCTGTAACCACACTCTACAATTACTGCCTTTGAGCGCAGCGCGCCTCCACCGGCGAACGGCCGTAAATAATTCACCATGCCACTGATTTGTCAAAATTGTGTCGCGAGTTAGTCTTTGTTCCTATATGATTAGAAACCAAAATCTTACTCCACTACGGATCCGAATGCAGTTTACTACCTCTTTATCATTTATTCATGTAGCGCCAGTGAACTACTGGCGAGCGCTCATAAGCGAATGTTGTTATAGAGTGTCATTTAGCCTGTTCACTAAAGCACTGCTATTGTTTGCATGCTAAAAGGCCATTTTTACCTTGTTAATCTAAGTCAATGAATAAATGACGGTGCTAATGAAGCATGCATAATTAAAGCAGGCTAGCTTTTTAAGAATTTATTTCAGGCAATGAGCCATCCATGACAAAGCCGCCTTTTGATCACAAGTATAGAAAAAAATGTCCTGGTTTAGCACCATGCTTTATCATTATGTTGAGAAGGACTCTTAAATGTGTTAGGATTTATTTGGCATTGACAGATGATGTGTTGCTTATGGAATAGGCTCCCGGCAAACCTTCACAATGAGTCTTCTTGTCAGTAGTTGCACTTTTCATTTATAGTGTATGGTTTGGAGTTACACTGGAATTTTCCGCTGGCTGTTTTTTATCATAACTTATTAAGGAACAATCCATCATAAATGCCTTGTACAGATATGCACTGTTTAACATACACATTACGTTTTGTGAAACAGGATGTTGACTGAAATAGACGGTAACTTGATATTACCATAGACACATAGTCTTTATGCTGATTTAATGTAAATATACAGGGTATTTTTACAAAAAAATGTTATATACATGCTACACCTTTTTTGGAAATTCACAGCAATGATAGAAAATACAGCAATGCACTGTTATTCCCCGTGTTTGGGGGAACGCTGTACCTCTGGTTGGTACGATACTGACCCACAGCTCATCAGAGACTCAACGAGTAAGTTTAAACCAATTTATACAGTTATTGATTGAGGAGAATATACAGGTTGTGGAGAAACAAACAAAACAGTACTATTTACAATAGAATGGCCACATAGACTTATGAACACCATTTACTACTGGTTACAAATTAGTATTATACTTATGCACTCTAAAAGTAAAGGTAAGGTCGTTTAAGCAGAATAAATGCATAAATTAATGCTTTATTGTCATTGTATTGTTATATACAACGAAATTTAATGATGGTTAATAGTACTGTACCTTAAATGCTAAGCCACCACAGTCCCTCCCAGGTTCACCACGATCCTCAAGCTTGGGACTGGGTCTGTGTTTACCACCAGACCAGACCGAGCATCCTCCATAATGACATAAATCTTTTATTTTATTCTTCACTCCATCTTTCAACTACATTCCAAAGATATTTCTCTAAATTGTCTCAGTGTGTTTGGGTGCAGTTTGCACAGGTGCGCTGCAATGGACTGGTCCCCCATTTAGGGTTGGTTACCCTGAATTAGAATTAGCCCACACCCAGAAGGTAATGAGCAATGCCAGTGCAGTGGATAAGATGCTAAACTATTGACCAGAATCTTGAGGATTCAAGTCCTGTCTTTTCCAAACCTGCAGTTTTTTAACCCTAAGTTGTTATGCAAGCTAAGAAGGTAATTATTTCACTCCTGGATGCCTGTATTTAGAAATGGTTGCATCATTACTGAGGTGATACAGATGCTTTGCTTTCATCCACAGGAAATCATTAAGGCTCATGACTTCACTGATGTGGTGATGTGCATGGCATTGGCACCTTTGATTTAAATTGAGTAATCTTTGCATCACTGCCATGCTTGAGACCATTTGATGCCTTTAGAATTACAGTTGACTTTATTTATTGTTCTCAAGTTAACCAGATCTTATTACTTACTGATCACACAAAAAAGGAAATGATAGGGGCTGTGTGCCAAAAATTGTGCTCATTGATATGTCAACTGGTAGTCTATGAGCTTAATTTAAATAGTACCTAAAACCAAGTAGAACATGACCATTAAAATACAAGCATTAAAACCCTTCATATTACAAAGTAGAATGTTGTGTAATGTGTATATACTATATGGACAAAAGTATTATGGCACAAAGTGTTTTCTAAATCCATAGGCATTCATATGGAGTTGGTCCATTTAACTTTACAATTGAAACAATGCCATCAGGATAATTATATTGTCCTGGAATTTGCCAAAGCCAGACTGGTCCATAAGACTGCCATATAGAACAGCATGATTTATCACTCCACAGGCATGCTTTACCTTACTCCATGTGATACTTGACATTGTCCTTGATGATGTAAGGCTTGTATAACAAGCAACTGCTCAGTCATGGAGCTACCGACACACTGTGCTCATGGTAATACCAGAGGAAGTTTGGAATTGCATAAACACCTCTCTGTATCTTTATTCAGTTCAATTTTATTTTATTTGTATAGCGCTTTTTACAACAGACATTGTCACAAAGCAGCTTTACATTTATATATAAACAAGTGTCACAAATGAATTCCCTAATGAGCAAGCCAATGGCGACAGTGGAAAGGAAAAACTTCCTGAGATTAAGATGAAGAAACCTTGGGAGGAACCAGACTCAGAAGGGAAATCCATCCTCTTTTGGGTAATAAAAATAATTAACATTATATATAAAACATTTAAATGTATTAAGTTTATGTGGTCTGTCACTTCATGGCTGAGATGCTGTGGTTCCTAAACACTTCCACAGTACAGTCTAACATGAGTCTAAGAATTCAAATGTAATCGTTCTGAGCAGGCCGTTTAAATGTTGTTCAAAGTTATAATCAAATGTCCCCATGATAAGTATTGCAAACAGGATTAATCAGTTGGGGGCAAAAATGTTTGAATTTCGAGGTTTCACTCTATTGATAATTAGCATGCTTATTCCATGATAAATATTTGTCATCTTTATAAAATTTTATACTATATTGTGCATTCAATGTTGATGCCTTAGTTCTGCCATTCGCTTACTGCTGCTGTAAAGCAGATGTATTTTGTGACTTACGAAATGTACAAGAATTATTCACCAAAAATGACTAACTTCTTTACCTAACTCTATTTTGGGTCAAGTTGGCCTAATTTCCTACATGACCCAGCATGGCATTTAACCACACTTTTGCTGGATTCACACTGCATAGGCACAGCTTAAGAAATGTCATAATAGCATAGGTCAGACAGCATGATAATAATTAATTCAGTATAATAAAGAAGATGCAGTGATTCAGACCATGATTAATAATACAAATCATACAGAGACAACTACTATATATACATTTTTAACAGTGTTAATGTTTTAACATGTTTTAACAAGGTTTAGAAATCACATAATCAGTACCTCATTAAGTAGAACAAGCTTGTTTATGCGTACCTTGACTTGCTATACTTGTGAGAACTGTTATTTGAAAAACTTTTATTTGAAAAAATACTTGCTTTATTTCACTGAGGTTAAGGTTAGGGCTAGGGGTAGATGTAGCTTTTATTAGGTGCAGCAGTCCTTCATTGTTCATTCATTCATTATCTTTTTCCGCTTATTCCACTTGGGGTCGCGGGCCAGCCGGTGCCCACCCGGCAACTCTGGGCGCAAGGGCAGGAACAAC
>JAUZSU010124780.1:0-17612 GCA_034780255.1 Parotocinclus maculicauda | reverse complement strand
AAAAGGAACATTGCTGCTCTTCTGCGGTTTGCTAAAGATCACGTGGACAAGCCAGAAGGTTATTGGAAGAGTGTTTTGTGGACGTATGAGTCCAAAATATAACTTTTTGGTTTAAATGAAAAGCGTTATGTTCGAAGAAAGGAAAACACTGCATTCCTGCATAAGAACCGTATCTCATTTGTGAAACATGGTGGTGGTAGTATCATGGTTTGGGCATGTTTTGCTGCATCTGGGTCAGGATGGCTTGCCATAATTGATAAAACAATAAATTCTAAATTATATTAGAGAATTCTAAAGGAAAATGTCAGGACATCTGCCAATGAACTGAATCTCAAAAGAAGGTGGGTCATGCAGCAAGATAACAACCCTAAGCGCACAAGTCATTCTACCAAAGAATGGTTAAAGAAGAATAAAGTATAATCTTTTTGTCTCATTTGTTTAACTGGGTTCTCTTTATCTACTTTTAAGACTTATGTAAAAATCTGATAATGGTGTAGGTCATATTTATGCAGAAATACAGAAAATCTTAAAGGGTTCACAAACGTTCGAGCACCACTGTAGTTTGAAAGTAATCAATGTTATGTCAAGCTTTTTTCTTCCAATTTAAACCTAGTAAAAAGCTTAAGGAACTGAATGGCTTAGTGTAGTAAAGGAACCTAAGAAAACCAAATTTCTCTCTACTGCTGAAATGACAAATTTCCCAAAGGGAAAGTACAAATTTTCATGGTAACTCTTTTACTTTTCCGGTCAAATGAGAAGATAAAAGCACATTATAATAATTAAAATGATCACAGGTCCTTCTTTCCGGCAGTATAGATTACTTATCATCAGTAGTAATTGAAAGAAGTTCATTAGGTTGGTAGATCACTGTTTTTGTACATTAAGCCACGTTAAGCTTTGTTCACATTAAACATTTCAGACTCTTCTGGCCAATGCAGCATTTGTGGTAGAAGATTGCAGTCGGTTGAACATGGTGCACTGCTGAAATTCATTATCATGGTGGCGCTTTGGATGTTTTGTCATATTGGAAGTGCGACTTCCTTTGCAACAGAACAACTTTCTACACATATTGCATTTAGCCATTTCATTTTCTATTTAAGATTATGAGCGATTTTGAGTGTCCATCTTCTCCTGATGCTCTAACAGAATGTATAAAAAAAAAGATAAATCATATGTGATCACATGATGCACCGATCCTGACAGATAGACATATTTCTGCATTAATCACGGCCATGTATGTGAAGCATAAAATGCATTAGGAGGAACCAATAAGTGGTCCTTGGCTTTCTACTGATGACAAACATGGCATATTATTGTTTGATATGCTGTGTCATAGAACATAATCATTGTTCCAGTTATGACAGCCTTGTCACATGACTGTTTGTTTGTTTGCTTGTTTTTTTGGCTATTCATCCTCTCTTTTGTGTATAAGGACAAAAACAAATATGACCATATCCTCAATTGATCTATTTATAGTTAGTTGGTAACCTAGTATATCAAGCTCCCTGCTCACACATTTCCATTCCCCTATAACCGGTGTGAACATGTGACAGTTTTTTTCTGCTGTAGGTGGTGTAGGGATTATGATAATTTAATTGAAATGATTCCAGAATTATTAGCATCTATGCATTTGATGAGCCCATCATTCTTGTATGATTTTTCAAAAGTTACAAATTAAATGCCATTTGTTGTCTGTTCTTAGATTTTAAGTGTTCCTTTAATATTTTAAGTCTAAGTTTGAATTTGTGTGATTTGAGTGTAATATTGCACTGGAACTAGACTATCAACCTCTGTGTTCCATGAGGTGCAGATGTAAGAGCTTCTTGCATAATTTATAATAGATGGACTTGCCTTCTAGCAGAATACCAGTAGATAGGTTGTACTACGATTGCATAATGATTGCATAGTAGGTTAGTGGCTTTTTGGTGATGTGTTTCAGGGAGGTCTTGTTGGATGCCATATCATTTTTTATATCCCAGATTAATTGCAATTCTTTCAGGAGCTAATATACAGATTAATGTCTGATAGGTTAAGTATTATTTGGACGGTGGATCATTCTCAGCACAGCAGTAACACTGATGCGGTGGTTTTATTAGTGGTGTTAGTCTGTGTTAATCTGGTATGAGTTCATCAGACACAGCAGTGCTGTTGGAGTATTTTAAACATTACTCACTATGCTTTCTAATAGACATGTCTAACTAAATGCTCAGTCTTGCAGACAGCAGCTCATCTGTTTTTTGCACAGTTTGTTTTAATTATCCACTAATCCTTCACCATGACTCACAGGATGCTAGTTACAGTCTTCCACTCAATTCTGCCCATTAGGATCTAGTTTACACCAACCCTGAATTGAATTAAACAGGTACAAAATAAAACAGAATGAATGAAATGATCATGCAGAAATAATAAAGTAAAAGGTAGCACAAGATGGTGTTTTGGTGCTGTTCAACTCAAGGAACATGGCTTAGATCCTTGCCCATTGTTACTGCCTGTGTGCTGTGTGCTGTGTGCTGTGTGCTGTCATTTATTCAACTGTCTATGTTGGTTTCCTCTGGGTAATCCGGTTTTCTGCCATTAGATGGATTGGCTGCACAGTGTTGCCCCTAGTATATGTGTGAATGAGTGCTTGGATTAGTCACTTTACAAAGTGTATTCCTACAATGTGTAACTTCCTAGGCAGGGTTTCTAAAGCCAGGCTCCAAAGAAACTGCGTCCCTTCAGTTTCCTCATCCAGTTCTTATAATGCATGAGGTAAAGGCAAATTATTGAACTAAAACAATCTTGAGTCTCCTCTCAGTAAACATAAATAGACAGTACTCATATACAGGATAAACATTAACAAATATTAATGAAACTAAAACTAACCTGGTACTTGTGAAAATATTATAAAATATTCATTAAAAAATATAATACACTATAATTTTACATAAATAATTTTGTCATGCTATACTTGAGGACCAAACTTTTATTTGAAAACCATTTTTTTTACATTACAGGAGTTTTTAGTATTATAGGGGTAGGTGTATCATTAAATAGCTACAATAATCAGTATTTTAAGGAAAAGTCCTCACAAATATAGTGAGACAACTCTCTGTGTGTGTGTGTGTGTGATTGTATTAGAGATTAGCACCACACTGAGAACCCGGCTGTGCATGCCGCTCTCTCCAGAGTGCCTGGGGCTGTGTAGCTCCACAGATTCTCCAGTTTTTCTTCATGCACCTCTGCTTCACACGGAGGGAGGCATGGCCGCCTGCAGCAGCGGACTCGTGCGCTTTCTACCCCATGTCTTCGTGCTGTCTCTGTCCATGTTATTGCTCCTCCAGATTCTGATTAGTTCGATAGTGTCACGCAGTTCGTCTGTCTCCAGTGACCAGCCAGCCTTTACTGTCATCAGTATAAGTAGTCACAGGTTATCGGCATTAGACTCCAGAGTTAGTGGACATTTCTCCAGTGAACCTCGGCCTGATGATCGAGAAGAACTGGCCAGGATGCGCGCCTACGTCGACGAGAACGAGCTCAACTCACACCAGGTAACCACGTTGTTTAAGAAAATAAAGCCTTACCTTCAAACGCCGAGCAGCGTTTAGTCTTTTAGTCCTGACGTGAGGTTTTTAGTAATGTGATGACAGTGGAGATGATTATCAATTCTTACGTAGCTAAACAAAATTGTAACGTCATTAATATGTTCAACATATCTTCTGGTTATGTACGTGTATGAATAGTGCTTTAGGATAATAAGTAACTTTTAAATGCTCCCATAAATAAATACATCGTATTTTTAAACGTTTGTGGACACTCAAAGATTACATGTTAATTGTGATGCATGTTAGCAGGGAGTTTGATGCCTTTTGATGCCACAACAGAATTAACTCTCCAGACCAAACTTTGGGGCAGATTTTGGAACATGAAACATTTTGAACTTGACTCTCTATAGGCATTACAGGTACTTGAAATGAGGCAGACCTGTATTCTTAATGGACTGTGTTAAGAGGGCAGGACAGGACAGGACAGGACAGGGCAAGGCAGGGCAGGGGAGAAAGTTAATGAACTGACTTGTTGGGCACTGGAAACCTTGTGAAATGTTGAGTCACTGAGATGTTCATGTATCCCATTCTATTGCCACTGTTTATCTATTGGGGTTTTATGTTTTATGTTATTAAATGCAGTGTGGCTAAAATAAAAGGGGCATTTACTTTGTTTGGCTGAAAATGTATGTTTATAGGATGGTACCGATTTCCTTAAGGGCTGAATGGATATGTTTTGCTTTTATAATGAATTTGTGCTGTTACCACAAAGGAACAGATTTACTTAATTTGGGCTGCAAAAGTTTAAGAACCCTTTCTTTAAGTAACACTGAAAACACGTCCTGGATAATCAGAGACCAGAAGCATAAGCATGTGTGGTGATATATTAAAATGATGGTACAATGCAGTTTCATTACTCATGTAATAGAGTTGGAAAAACCAAACTAGGTTGGACCAAAGGGGAATCACTTTTAAATAAATCAGGGAAATGTTTGTTCATTCTCATGACTAATCTTTTCCTGTATTGTGTATCCATGCCTACAGGACGAGAATGGAAGTGTGTGCTGTCCACTTTTCCCAGTTTATCTTTAAATAACACAGACACATAAATACAAAAAAACATATCAAGTTTCAGGCCAGCAAGACCCCAAAACAAGCTGCAACTACTTCAGCCAGAGGCTTTTCTTCTCCCCCCCAACACACACACAAACACACACACACACAGCTTAAGCAATTGTTTGCGTATAGTTGTGTCTCATGCACGACAGTCTGTAAAAATATTTGAGGGCTCTGTAAATTTATTTCTGCAGGTCAGGGTTAGAGACTTGCTGCTTGAACCATGGGCATCAGAACAGCCATCTTTCATTGCTGAAGTGCAACGTCTTACTAAATTCATTACTACGCCTGAGGTAGAACCCACCCCCTCTCTCTGTCTTCCCATCAACCCCCCTCCTGTCTCTCTCTTTATCTTTCTCTGAGCATATAAGCACATACTCAAACCTTGTACCTTTTTCTTCAGGTGACCTGTTCCAGAAAGCAGGGTTTAGGTGAGCCTCAACCTGCACATGTGGTTGAAGGTTCTGCGGCACTGTGCACAAGTCACTGGACCACTGGTAATAGCTGTGTGGTTTACTCATTCAGGTATACCCATTCATTCAGATATCCAACCCAAAACAGAAAAACGTTGGAACTGTAAATAAAATGCATATGAAACAAAAATGCAGTATTTCTTGCATTTACTCTAACTTCTATTTCAGTGCAGACAGTACGAACCAAAGATATTTTATGTTTTGTCTTAACTTTTAACTTTTGTCTTCATTTCATTTTATTACTATACATAAATTCCTGCATTTCAGGCCTGCAATGCATTCCAAAAAAGTTGGGCCAGTTGAACATTTACCCCGTTGTCGTGTTGCTGTGCGTTCTCACAACATTTAAAATATGATTTATCATAGAGGATACCAAACTGTCAAGTGTTTCAGATGTTATTTTGTCTCGTTCTTTCTGAAAACATGCCTTAAGGTGTGCAGTAGTACAGGGTTTGAACTCACGTCATTATTTTGTTCTTTAGTTTAATCTCAATACCAGCCCCAAATCGCTCCTGTCCCAATGTTTGGAATGTGTTGTAGGTCTGAAATGCAGGAATTGATGTCTATTACCAAATTAAATTATACAAACCATGATCACAGTCTGCAATAAACTTGCACATGACACTGTATTTTTTTCTTTATTTGCATTATCCATACTGTTCCAACCTTTTCTGATTTAGGATCATGGTTATACATTTTGTTTGTTTGTGTATTTTGTGTAATGCGTTTCTCGTAAATATTAGGGGATATTTCAAAATGAATACGAAACGATAAACTTTTTTTTTTTTTTAACTTTTTTTAATAAACAACATCAGAAAAGCAAACAACAAGTCAAAGAAATCCAACCATCACCATATGTTGGGCATTTACCCTGGTGCTTCACTGACAGGCCTATACGTGCAGCTGTTTCCAGTTATTGCTTGTTATGTTTAGAGTGATGGCACAAAGACTCAACAAGTAAATGTAGACTAGTTAACATAGTTATAGGTTAGAAAGAATATTTAGATATGGTTTACCCCATGTTTACTATGTCCAGAAGCAGCACCAACTTCTCTGGGTGAGTATTGTGGTCAGATGCATCAGTATTCCAGGTCTTTAATAAAATAAATAAATTTCACACCGTGTGCTCTCGAACAAATGTTGAAAGGACCATACAGACTGTTATGAGGAACAAGTCCAAAAGTATTAAAGCAGCATATGCTGCCTTCAAGAGAATATAGTATTTAGTGACATCCATACATTGTTTAACAAGACAATGCAAAAACAAATGCTGTACACATCATAAAGGCATGGAAAAGGGAGTATGGTAGAAGATTGCTAGCCTGCCTGCAGTCCTGACCTGTCCCCAAGAGAGAATGTGTGGAGAGAAAAAATGTACTTATACCATACTACTGCACATGTTCATAGGTGTGTCTAGTCTGCAACCATGTTTAGGTAGGTTATGTGTTAAACCCTCAATCTACTGAGCTACTTATCACCACTAAGCGTGCCATCACATCAACAGGTAAACAAATAACAGGTACTCGCATATGAATTAATGTGACACAAAAAGAGTACTCACTGAGCCAGGTGACATGTTTCCATTGCGATTTTCAGTTCAATGCCCACATACCCATTGTACATACTAGTAGTTTTAGTACTAATTTTTTGTGTTTCATTGTGTCAAGTTATATAGAAATAAGTGTTTGGATATTTGTTTGTTGAGTTTGTATTCAGCTATTAATTTTGGTATTTGGACGTTCATTTTGTATACTTGCCACTATGATGTTTTTTAGCTGCTGTATTGCTGCTTTGTACCTAGAGATGGCACTGTTGAATGTAAAACAGAAGAAGAAGAGTTGAAGAGTTATGAAGTTGGTAATGGTTTCATACTGTGGAGCTGTGCAATTAATCATGTGCAATGGAATCATTAGGCATTTACTTGAAATGAAACAGTCAAAAACAATAGACTTTCCTTAGGACACAGACACCAGAACCAAGGACGACACTTTATACGGATTTTAGCCAGACAGAGAACACTAGATTTGTTATCGGAGTTAGCATGGCGTCAAACACAGTTAAACAAAAGACTTGATACACAGTTGCTGGGCTGGTTACCAGGGTAACAAGCGCTAGCGTCATTAGCAAGACACATATCGCTGCACAGCTGGGCAGTGGGCTACTGTGTGGCTGATTTGCTTAACGAAACATTTTCATAGTTTTGATTTAAAAAAATAATAATAATTGACGAGTATCCTGAGCTACAAAAATGGTATTGGGTCCAGCCCTGAAAAATAGAGTTACAGAAAAATGTTTAGGATATGGGAATACACAATGTGTCTGTGCCAGTGGTGCATTATGCTCTCTTCACTCTTGCAGTTTGGACGAGAAGGATGCAGAGATTCTCGAGTCTGCATTAAACATGGGATGTGAGGTGCATCGTTTTGACCCTAGCAGTCGGGTTAGGCATGGTAGTGGTTTAGGATTTGGATCCATCCATCACCATCAAGCTTGGCTTGACTGGAGACGTCCCCAGGTTCACCCTCAGGGAGGAGCTTTTGGAGCTATACCTCGCAGATTGACGGACATCATGGATTCCTTGGGCCACAGAATGGTACTGACAAAAATCACTTTTCTCATTTTTATTCTGATGGCAGCAGAGAATCCCTTGGCTGACGCTTTATCACCATGGAGATAGTGTCCGTGGTCATGGATGGCTACCATGGCAACAGTGTCTGGTGACTCACATAGAGATGTGATGCCCTAAGGGGCTAGGGTGTGCTGTTGTTAATGTTTGATCATTAGATATAGACTGCATTCCCTCTGTGGGGGAACTCACAAGTTATTCACATTCCCCTCCTTTCTGCTGTACAAAGTACTTTATATTGCTTCATACCAGTCATACATTTTAAAAAACTGACCTGTTTAAAATGATAAGAAGCAAAGTTAAACATTATTTGAAACTTTTTTCCAGATACTGATATGCAACCGCATTGTGTTCTGTGAATTGGGTCATTGACAGAAGGGAAAATTAACACCATAGTCACACAGTATTTTTATGCTGCTGTAATGTAAATATAAAGGGTATTTTCACAAGAAAACCGCATGCAAACTAGGGCTGCAACTAATGATTATTTTGCCAGTCAAGTAATCTGTCAATACTTTTTCAGTTAGTGTACAATTATTATATCCATCTTTGTTTCCTGGGGTGCAACTCTTGTTCCAGTGCATATTTTACCTCACTGGATTAAGTCTGCACTTAACCCCAGATATTAGACAGTCCATCATTGCGCACATGCTCTCTCTCTCTCTTTCTCTTTCTCTTTCTCTCCCCCTCACACACGCATACACCCTGAAGGAACCCAGAGTTACCTGTAGTAAACACTCCAATTAAACCAAATCAGGTTAAATATCTTAGAATACAGTTACTGATGTGTTCAAACACAAAAACTAAGTAGCGGCCATTAAGTGGAGAAACTTTATTGTTTCGAGTGAACTTTACTGTTTCGTATGAACGCAAGCAAAAAATAAAAAGGGCAAGACAGACGAACATTAAGCTAATATTATTCCTATAAATCACCAATTAGCTTTTGGACTCAATGTGTTCAGATGTATTTTAGATGTATTAACTATCTTTGTGAGTACCATGTCAACTAACAACTATAAAAAAAATGAACAGGAGCTGGTTAAAACACAAAGGAGTGGCACAAACATACTCACACAGAGTAATGTTAGACCTCTTTTAAATGTTCATGCATCACCATATTGCTGCTCTGAAAAGAGAGCTGTGGTTTGAGCGGTGTTTTGTTGTTTCATTTTTTTTAAATGTTCTCATACTTGTGAAAAGTTTGACCTGGTGTTTTTACCTCATCTTTATCACGCACCTGCTGCTCCTGTCACTCAGTACCAATTGGGCAGGGGACACGAATCAAGTATCCACAGTGCCACCATTCAATATGCTCTTGTTTATTAGTGTGGAAGATAATGGAAGTGATATTTGCAGCAGTTCCTGTAGTGCATTGCAGTTACAAATTAACTACGCATTGACAATGAAATCCAGAGACAGTATATTTTTATAATCAATATTGTTGATTATTTACACAGCATTTTAATTTATGGAGATTCACAATTATAGAAAATACAGTAATGTACTGCTACGACCCTGTGTAGGGGGAAGTGGTAACACTTAAGAGGATGGTGTCATGGACCTAATACATTTGTTTGATGGAAGCAAAAAATGCACTGATAGACAGCTTGGTCAGATAAAACAGAGACTCTGTGACTGAATGTGAAACAATGTACATAGTTACTGGTGAGAGAGAATATGCAAGGGGAAGGCAAACAGAGTAGTACTACTTACAATAGGACAGGCATATAAGCCACTCAAGCAATTAACATATAAGTCACCCAAGGAGGATGGGTCCCTTTTTGAGTTTTAGATTCAGATTCAGAAAACTTTATTCATCCCATAGGGGCAATTCAAATTTTAGTCCTTCCAAGGTTTCTTCCTTATAACGTTTAGGGAAATTTTCCTTTCCACTGTCAATTTTCTCAATTTGGGACTGGCCTTATAAATGAATATAATATTGTAAAGCTGCTTTGAGACAATGCTCCATTGTTAAAAGCTATATATAAATAAATTAAACTTGGCAAACATGGAAAAAATGTCTCTTAAAACATCATGCATACCATCCTCATAATGTATACCATACAAAGTAGTTTACATTGATTCCTTTGCTTTAAAAAATCAGATTAATATTATAAGAGGCAGAGTATTACATTATTTGAAACACTTTTCTAGCTACAGTTATGTGTTGTTCAATGTGGTAATGTGTTTTCTTTAGTATTTTTACAAGAAAAAAGAGTGAAATGCTCTTATTTACACAGAATCCATAATGTGCCCACATTTTTAATTGATGGAAATTCACATTTATTATAGAAAATACAGTAAGGTACTGTTACAAACCCATGTACGGGAAAGCCATAACAATTAAGACATTAGAATGATGGACCTGATGGGAGCAAATAATTCAGCATAAAATTAAAAAATTAGTATTATGAATTATGTCAATTATGTAATGGCAACAGTAAGAGTAACAATTGGCTGGTTGAATTGTCAGTCCAATCAAATATCAATTGTTGTATTACGAGTGTCATGGTGGCACAGTGGTTGATTGGGACACTGGAGAAAGGCATATATGTATGGCTCAATGCTATACATATAAATGTGTTGTGAAAAACAGACAACCTTCTTGTGTACTATCCAGGCCCAACAGTGGGGGCATGATGGTGCCATTACTTAAAACCGCAACCTTCTGATCACATAGCAAAGGTATCAGTTGTTTCAATCACTCTTCAATTATGTGTTTTAGCCGTATCGCTGATGCATTTAAGTATTATTTACATGCGTTTTTTTTCTGAAAATACCCAGTTTATATTTACATTACAGTAACATAAAAGCATTATGTAACTATGGTAATGTCTGGTCAGTGTCCATTTCAGTTAGTGACCGTTTCACAGAACGTTATGCAGTCATTGAACAGTGAATACCTGTATTAGTGCATACAGTTCATTACACTTTATATCTAATTTCTTCATGATTTTTATTTTTGTAAGACAATAGATTCTGGGTTCATTTAATTTGCTTCATTTCATTTTGAATTTTAAACATCTCTTCAAACTGTATTCAATCCATTACTGACCATTATGTGTGTCTTTCACATGTGTAGGTACATGTTTTATGGGCAGATTTGGAGAGCGCAGAGTGGCGTGTGTTGGAGAGTTGGGTGCAGGATGGGACTCTCAGGAGGATCAATCAGCTCATTTTAATCATACACCTACAGTGGGCAGGATTTGAAGTGGGCGGTACTGACACAGAAGTAGTGCGATTCTGGTACAGTGTACTGAGTGCCCTCCACAGCGCAGGGTTCCGCCTCACCCATACCACCCACGGGCCAGAACACAAAGTACTGAGGCAAGAACTTCCCAATGCGCACAGCTCATACACACTCAGCTGGATCAGGATGAGTGAGCTGCAATGATCACTAATAACTGTATATACGTTTGACAGTTTTTGCTTGAAATTGCTGCTGTAAAAGCACATGCTGATGAAAGAGATTGTGTTCTGTTTGACACTGGTTTTCAGTACCATGATGCAGAAATGTATCTTTAGTAATAGATCATGTGCACACACATGCTAAATCAGAAAACGTATCAAGGCCTAATAAATCGGCACCAGTAAGTGTTCCAGTTTACAAAAAAAACCTAGGTGTGTTAAGCATGTGCAATGGCTTTTGTATAAGTCAGTGCAACTATCTGCAGCTCCACTGGAGAGAGAGAAGAATCCCTATGATATGGCTATTGCTAACTAATAAGATGAAGTGATTGTAAGTGCATCCTCTATTTGCAGAAAGTACGTGGTTTGGTCAGAATATAATGCGGAAGTTAAACAGCACATCGCTGAGTTTGCTTTAAACAATTTCAAAGGAATGTGCAAATATTGCAACAAGCAAGGTAAAAGGCTTACTAAACACCCTGAATTAAACATTCAGACGCACAATTATCATTATCAGTGAAGCGCACACAACTTCTGTTCACAAAATTCTGCTCACAAAAATTGGGAGATATTTAATCATGAGATATTTCATTTTATTGTTTTTACTTTGAAGTGATACCGTTTTATATTACATATACTATTTTATTTACTTATACTCAAATGTTTTGAATGACGCTAGCATTGGTTTTAGCAATACTAAACCACTGTTAATAAAGAGTCGTTGTGACTGTGTTCGTTTACACTGTGTTCCACTAGAGGGCGCTGAAACACGCTTACCCACCCTATCCGTACTGCACCCATGATTGTGTGAAAATATTGAAAGATGTTCGCAACACAAAGTTGTGTACAGATGTGTACGTACACGCTGTTTGTATGAGCTCAGTCTCAACCATTAATTACGTTTAGTTATTTACGTATAGAGCAGGTAATCAATTGAAAGATTATTTTTCAGTTCAATTCGTTTTTTTGTAATTCTGTATTGCGGCTGCCTTTCTTCAGCGTTGGTTGCTTCATTTGTGTGGTATCATGTGCCCTCTAGTGATGAAGCTTGGAGATACAGTTGTTTAAAATACTGCTCACTTGATATGTTCTTTTTATTGGACCATGCTCACTCTGTAAACCCTAGCTATGGCTATGTGTGAAAATCTCAGAAGATAAACTGTTTTCAAAATACTCAGACCAGCCCTTCTAGCACAAACAAATATTTTATGTTCAAAGTCACCTAAATTACCTTTCTTCTCCATTTTGATGCTCAATTTGAAATTTAGATGCATAAATGAACAGTTAATGAACAGGTAAACAGGTGTACCTAATAAAGTGGTGTGTGTAAGGTGTATTCCCTTGGTCACTTGCAGAGACTGATGTAAATAGCTACATCAGTCTCTCTGACTGTGGTAGCCTAGCGGTTAAGGCACTGGACTCTGGACCTGATGGTCCTGGGTTCTAATCCCACCTCTGCCAAGCTGCCACAGTTGGGGCCCTTAAGCAAGGCCCTTAACCCAACATTGCTTGAATTGTAAGATTATATCAGTTGTAAGAAGCTCTGGATAAGGGCGTCTGCTAAATGTAAAATGTATATGTAATGTAAGCCATACTGGTGCGGGGGGTTCACAAACTTTTTCTCAAACCTTTACTCCCCTGTTGGCTCGTTTATGTTCTGGTCTGTCCGTCCGATCTGTCTGATGTGTTCCTGAACATATGCTGCCCAAAATCTGACCAGACCAACTCTGTGGGTGTGTGTGTGTGTGTGTGTGTGTGTGTGTGTGTGTGTGTGTGCCCCTCCCAGGCATATGTTAGGATTTTTTAGATCTTTATTCCCAAACCTGTTTACCTTCATTTTGCCCGAAGTTTGGCTCGTGTTAAGAAATATAAAATTTTGCGCTTTATAAATCATGAATTAATTACCGAATAAAAGAAACAAAAAAAAGAAAGAAAGAAAGTTTGGTAGTAAGAAATTATTCACAGAAAGAAAAAAAAATGTTAGAATGAGAAGGAAATAAAGAAAATCGAAACAATGCTGATTTGTAAATAAAGATAAAGTAAGAATTAATAATGGAAAGCGTGACGTTACAGAAGTAAAAATGTTTTTAAAAAGGCATGAATTACAGAATCAAAAAGTAAAAAGAATAACAGAATAAAAGAAAAAAGGAAGGAAAGAAAACATCTCAGTAAGGAAACTAAGAACGAACAAATTGCTCAATTAAAAACGAATAAAAGAAAGTATTCATATTTCAGAAATCATCACATACTCCAATGATACTCCAATAATACTTGGGATATAAAACACGTCTTCCAGCCTCTACAAAAATTTTCCTTCCCGCCTTTATTTTCTTTAAACAAAAGTGTCCCAAACCCCGGAGTCCAATGTAAGGAATTCAGAAGGGTATTGGATATCTGATCTGTAGATCTGCTGCACCGTCCGGCCCCAGCACTGTACCCCTCCGAATAGTTCCTCCTCCTCCACAGAAACAGAAGAGCGATGGATAAATAAAGCACCTGCTCCAAGGCTGATTGGAATCGACGTCCGTCCACTTAATTACAATCGATCGATAAGAGCCAATCAGCTACAGCCGATCAATAACGCCCAAGCTCTAAGAACTTTCTCTGATGATATTACCACGAGGGTTTTTCCGAGAACCGTGCTCAGAACACGCCGAACCGGCATTCCTGTCAAACCGGGGACTGAGAGAAAGAGGAAAAGACAGAAACGTAACTTATAAGGAAGGAAAATCTTAAAAAAGGAAAGGAGGGGCAGATATTAAGGGAGTAATAGATTTAAAAAAAAAGAAAAGAAAGTGAGAAAGAGATAATACAAATAAAAGACAAAAAGGTAGAAAAGAAGAAAGAAAGTTAAAAAAAAAAGGAAAGAAACACTAAGAGACAAAAGGAAGGATGGAAGTAGTGTAAAATAATTAAGCAATAAAGTAATTAATAGTAATGAAAAGAAAAAGAATAAAGAATGAAAAGGGACTAAATGAAAGGATGGAGGAGGAAAAGATGGAAAAAATAAAAGCCTTTATATCTATAAAATAAATCCTGATACGTGTTAAAATAAACGCGTTAATGTGTGTAAGATTTACATGTTTAAGCCACGAAGATAAGAAATCAAAAAGAAAAGAAGAGACCTTGTTAATGTGAACACTGGCCTTTCTGTAAATAAAAAGACTCTGCTTTTCTTTTTGCTGGTGTTTTATTGATTGGGCGTCGGTCCCTGCTGCACCTTAAAGGTCTCGTTTTGGACCCTCTGACCCCCCACCGATTTAATAGGGGCTCACAGACGGGTTTCAGAAAAAGATCTGCTGCTGCTGCTGCTGACAGAACAGAGATTATAAACAGGATCAAGAGAATCAAAGTGAGAAAACAAAAACAGAGAGAGAAAAGAAAGAAAAGAAAGAAAGAAAAATTAAAGAAAGAAAAATTAAAGAAAGAAAAAAAAGAAAAAATTAAAGAAAGAAAGGAAGAAAATAAAAGAAAGTAAGAAAAGGAAGAAAGAAAAAATTAAAGAAAGAAAGAAAGAAAAAAATTAAAGAAAGAAAGGAAGAAAATAAAAGAAATAAAGAAAAGAAAGAAAGAAAAAAATTAAAGAAAGAGAGAAAGAAAGAAAGAAAGGAAAAGAAACAAAGAAAGAAAGAAAAGAAAAGAAAGAAAGTAAGAAAATTAAAAATAAAGAAAGAAAAGAAAAAAAGAAAGAAAGAAAGAAAGAAAGAAAAAAAGAAAGAAAAAAAATTTAAAAAAAGAAAAAAAAGAAAGAAAGAAAGAAAGAAAAAATTAAAGAAAGAGAGAAAGAAAGAAAGGAAAAGAAACAAAGAAAGAAAGAAAAGAAAAGAAAGAAAGTAAGAAAATAAAAAAGAAAGAAAGAAAGAAAGAAAAAATGAAAGAAAGAATGAAAAATAATTTCTAATAGAAATAAAGAAAGACAATTAAAGAAAATATCTACATAATGACTCAAAGAAATAATTTATAAATTAAGAAAAAAACGAAAGGAAAAAATGATTTGAATAAACGAAAAATTTAAGTAATAAAGAAAGAAATTAAAGTTACAAAACAACTTTAATTTTTTTAAAATCTCCAAATTCATTTAATAATCTTCAAGCTCACAGCCACAAGTTTTATTCAGATTTTTTTTTAAATTTCTTGATTAAAATATTTTTTCAACTGAATACAAAGTGTAAAAACAAAGTATGCCTACGTTTATAGTCACAAAAGTATTTTTTTATTTTTTTATTATAACATCTCCAGCTTTCCAGATGATCTTTTCCTGTTTTTTTTATAAGATCTTAGAACTTAATTGATGCTCTTTTCCCGTTGTACTGCGTGTTTGGAGGCTAAGCTAAGAGTGTGGAGGCTAAGCTAACTGATACACATGGTGTATCTGAATGCTAGTTTGCCTCTACCTGCACCCTCCACTCAGTAAGGCTGGATTTAATGGAATAAGATTAAGAATTACAGATTAGATTTTACTCTCTGGTTCTAAGAGGAACAAACACAGAGTGTGAGCCAGTGTGTGTGTGTGTGTGTGTGTGTGTGTGTGTGTGTGTGTGTGTGTAGGACATGCCGGTACATGATTCCTATATAAGATGTACAGTATTGTTATTCTCTTTCCATCTCGGCCTCTCAGCAGGAGTCGTCTCTCACCGCTCGGTTTTTTACAGGATTGTTTTTCTGTGCTGAGCTGATGGACGACTTTTCTATTATCGTTTTCTTTCATTCCTCCCTGTATCTCTATTCAGCGCCTTGGTTTAGAGGAGCTGCCATGGGGGAAGAGTCCTCCTGAAGGACGTTCTTATAGAAAGGCCGGCCTTATCTTTTATTTCTTAGGAACAGCACGAGAGCAGGAATGAGAGTGAATTTTTTAATCTGTGTGTATGAGAGAGCCGCCTACGGCTAAACTAGAAATAAAACAAAAAGTAAAAACAGTAAAAGTTTAATTTCAACGCAACAGCTTTTTAAATCTCTAAATCCACAGCTCTAACTGAAAACCTAGGGTAACAGTGGCAAGGAAAATCCCTAAATGTTATAAGGAAGAAACCATGTTAGGGAACAAACCTTAAAATAAAACCCGACCTGCTTAATTAATCATATAAATTAAATAATATTGGCTTAAACAAACAGAAGCTAAATATTAAAGTTTTAAGTGAAAACACATTCAAATACATAATGTAGAATAAAATAGAATAGATTATGTACTACAGAGAATAAAGAGAATGCAATAAGATAAAGAGAATAAATAAATAATCTAAAACTATACAATATAAGATTATAGAGTCACTAGGAGAGATTTACATCCAGATGTTTTGGGCATTTACAAGTTTTGGGAGAAAAACATAGAATTAAGTTGTCATTCAATCTACTAAAGAAAGAAAGAAAGAGAAAAGAAAAGGAAGAAAAATAAAGGTAGGGATGAAAAAAAAAGAAAAAAGAAAGAAAGAGAAAAAAAGGAGGGAAGAAAGAAAATTTAAGGAAAAAGGAAAAAAGTGAAGGAAGAAAAAGAAAGAAGAAATGAAGGAAGGAAAAAAAGAAAAAACAGAAATAAATCAAGAAAAAAATAAAGAAAGAAAAATGGGAAGAAAGAAAAAAAGAGAATTAAAAAGGAAGCAAAGGAAGAAAGAAAAAGAAAAAAGAAAGAAAGGCAAAGAAAGAAAAATGAAGGAAGGGAAAACACAGAAAAAAAGAAAAAGAAAAAAGAAAGACAAAATAAAGGAAGGGATTAAAAGAAAAAACAGAAAGAAATTAAGAAAGAAAAATAAAGAAAGAAAAAAGGAAGGAAGGAAAATAAGAAATAAAAGATAATTAAAAAGGAAGCAAGGGAAGAAAGAAAAAGAAATAAGACAGAAAGAAAGAAAGAAAGAAAGAAAGAGAAGAAAAAAGAAAGAAAGACAAAGAAAGAAAAAAGGAAGGAAGGGAAGAAAGAAAAAGAAATAAATAAAAAAGGAAGGAATAAGGAAAAATAAAGAATAAAGGAAGGAAATGAAGAAAGAAAAAGGAAATTGAACGTGGGACAGTGGCAAGAAAAAACTTTCTGAAAGTAGAGTAGGGGGGTGCCCCTTCAGACAGCGCCCTCTATCACTAAAACCCTGACCAGGGACAAACAAAACAAAACAAAACAACTTAGAGTAAATAAAACAACATCAAACTAATCCTGTCTGAATGAGACACACACACACACACACACACACACTTGTCCTCTCGCTCCATTACCGCAGTGACACACTGTTTGAAAGCGACAGGTGTGTGTGTGTGTGTGTGTGTGTGTGTGTGTGTGTGTGTGTGTGTGTGTGTGTGTGTGACTGTGTTGTGTAATTGGGTTTTCAGGCGGACGTGATTGCGGTAAGAACTCCGACACCCTGTGTGTGTTCTGTACAAACGTTTCTGTTCCTGCGTCCCGACAAGCGGTTCAGTCGAGTGTGTGACCGGCCGCTCGGTAGAAAAGTTGTTCACACACACACACACACACACACACACACA
>JAUZSU010124769.1:0-17613 GCA_034780255.1 Parotocinclus maculicauda | reverse complement strand
TAAATCCACACGGGTTGCCAGCTGGTGCCCACCTGGCAAATCTGGGCGCAAGGGCAGGAACAACCCTAAATAGGGCTCCAGCCCATCATAGGGCACACTCACTGTTACACACAGTCACACATGAAGGGCCACGTTAGAGACACCGATTAACCTAACATGCATGAGTACCCGGAGTAAACCCATGCAGACACAGGAAGGACATGCAGACTCCATACAGAAAGGACCCAAGTCGCTCCACCCTGGGATTGAACCCGGGACCTTCTTGCTGTGAGGCAGCGGTGCTACCCACCGAGCCACCATGCTACCCCTATTTTATTTTATGTCATGCCTTAAATTATTAAACTACATTTTCATCGCTCAGTAATACTCATTCCTAAGTTCTTTTTGTCCGTTTACAATGTTTTGACTTTAAGATGGGAATTCAATAATACACAAAAATACATATTCAGCAGAAACCGTACTGTGAATTTTGCATTTAGATTTATCCCTGGGCAAGCGCTGCATGTTGCTCTCTCACACTGTCTTGTGCTAAATGAGGAAATCATCATATGGCATGAGTGATGAGCACTCAGAAATGGAGTAAGGAAAAGCTGTGGTCATGACTGAACAAAACTGTTTTAAGCATTTTCAGGCTAGCTTATGCTATGTTAATATACAGTGTGTATTAAACGTCTTGTTTTATGATAAATTCAATTAATGATGGATTTGCCTGAACATATTCCCATCGTAAAATGGGGCCTACCTGCGGAGCACACCTCTTATTATTATTTCTAACCTTGGTTCCCAGTATCTGTTCCTCCAACTTCATGCTCTGGACACTATTATGTTTTTTTCTGTCCACCTTCCTTTTATGTGTCCTCTGCCCCCATTTTATTCCCCAGAGCCACCCTGTCTCTCTTCATAGTCCACTGAAAAGAAGTCATTCTGCACCTGGCCCCACCATTGCTCTAAATCAGACCAGCCTCTGCTCCCTGATGCTTTGCCATCTGCCATCCCATAATGTTCTTCATTCATTCAGACTAACCTGCTGATAGCAGTCTGAATGCTGGAGGACACACCTGCTATCTGCAACCAGAACCATAGATTGTATCGCTCCAGTTTCGGGGGTCACCTCAATTCCATGGCAATTTCATGCCCTGTTTACTGTGAATGTAGCTGTGTGTTATGAAGCAACCATGAGAAGATTCCAATCAAAGTGATACATTTACAGGTTTTTTTTATAAATTAGTTGACTCCACAGTGAGATTGGAATGGTAGCAGACTAAAGGAGAAACTTTTATTCTGAGCTCATGTTTGGGCCTCAGACAGCATTACTAAGATGAACAATATTGCTGCAAGAAACCTCCAACAAAACCTCTTACTACCGATTTCTTTGCCATGCAACAAAACAAGCAGAGAGTAAAATCACATGTTGTCCATTTAAACAGTCCATTAATGTTGAAATTTTGAATATACTTTGATGTAACTTTCATGCAAATTAGAATATCATAGATCATTAGAATAGCATAGAAGGAATTTTGCCTAAATTAAGCACTATAAAATAAAATGGGATAAAAAGATGTATGTAACTTTATGACAGAGTGTATATGAATACACATGTCATACACATGTACTATGCAAAAGCCATAGGCCAACCTTAAGTTAGGTATATGTGGGCTAACATGGTGGGCTAAAGCACACAGCACTACTACCCAGTAAATAACTAGTGACAGCTGATTTTTTCATAATATAGTAGTTACAACCAGATTCATATTGCATCTAGATAGAATTTCAAACAATGCAGAAACTCCCCCAGTTCAAACGAGCTACAGCATTACCTTGCATTCACTGAATTGCTGGCTGTGGAGTGCTTATCATGTAAGTGTGCCATTCAGTGGCATTATTATGACCCACTATATGCTGCACTTCAAATGTTCTACAACTAAGAGTTTGACCAATAATGATAATAATAATAATAATAATAAGATGCATGTCCTGTTGATACTGCATTTGGTTGTTGTGACACTTATTAAATAACTTTGCATACTGCAATTTCTACAATAAACCACTTGTGTGTATCAATGCATTTTATGCATGTTGACCATGTGAAGCCAACCTTATTAAGAATATCTAATGTATGCTCACATTTTTCTTTTTTGTTAACAGGTTCTTGGGGTCGTGGATGAAGCTTATTTGTTGTAAAAAAAAAAAAAAAAAACACACATTATGGCATCCCACTCCCCACCGTTGTTATTACTCTTCAGACTTCATGCTGCTTCCTCTTTGCTCAGCTGGAGGAGCTATAATTTACCCACATGGCCATGCCTCCTGTGGATTCTGTCGGTGTGGTTAAGACCAGCTTCAATGGCACACCATCACTCACATCCGCACTCAATCAAAATCCAAGGTGACATCACCTTAGGGGGCCTCTTTCCTGTGCATGCCAAAGGCCCCTCAGGCCTTCCTTGTGGTGAGATTAAGAAGGAGAAGGGCATCCACCGTATGGAGGCCATGTTGTATGCATTGGACCAGATCAACAGTGATCCAGAGCTGCTCCCCAACATCACGTTGGGGGCACGGATACTGGACACTTGCTCACGGGACACATATGCACTGGAGCAGTCACTTACCTTCGTCCAGGCACTCATTCAGAAAGACACATCTGACATCAGGTGTTCCAACGGTGAGCAGCCAATTATACGCAAGCCGGAGCGTGTGGTGGGAGTGATCGGGGCATCGGCCAGCTCCGTCTCCATCATGGTAGCCAATGTTTTGCGGCTATTTGAGGTGAGACCAAGATGAATGCAAAATAATTGCAACATTAAATATTTTATTTTGCTTGCAATATAATGAAATCCAGTTAGTTGCATAACATCTGGGAAGACATAACATCATCATATTGTAAATGTAAATGCAGCCCTGGTTGGTGCTGCACACCACAAAAATATCCCTGGTCAGTGTGGTGCATCACATAACCCCAACCCAAACCGCAAGTAGCACTGAGAATCTGGAGCATCTGATTTTCAATCACCTGCCACTTAAGGGTAACCTGACACTGTACATCTGGACGTTTGTTGCTGGGGGCCGTACTCTATTTTTACAATGCCAGCACCCCAAACATATCTTCAAAACAGAACTTAAACCTCAGATTGCCAGAGACAGAATACAAACCAGGGTGTTTCAACATTGCGAACAAATTCTCTACCACTGAGCCTTTCTGATTCATATCCTGCCTCTGGCTAAATCTGTTTCTGTTGTATTTCAAAGTTGCATGTACTTGGGTTTCAGCATGATCTGTGGGTCCTGGGCCAGTTTGCATGGTCCTCTATGTATGGGTATGATGTAAAGAGACCCCAGCAGATGCATAAGGTGAAGGTGCCATCGCATTTTAATTATTTATATATCTTGTGTCACGTATTGTCCCAGTGAAAAATGTCCCAAAGGAAAGGGCCAATGGCTTACACATGTGATTTTCTTTTATTTCAAAAGATAAATTATTTATTATTTTTCTTTGGTAACAATTCATTACCTGCATTAGTCTTGGCTCACCATATCGAGAGGCACTAAATAATAAATGAGACTTAGTTAGCAGGTGCTGGCTATGCTAAATGAAGGGGGAAATAAATTAAAATCAAAACACATATGGATGTGTGTTGTGTTTTACACATGAAACCCTGCAATCTCAGCTTTTATGAGCAGCACAAAACACGCCTACAAATCGGCTTTACAACAGCTGCTCAGTTCCCTTGTGCTGGTGAGTTGCCCAGAGGTGAAGTTAATTGACAAAATGTAATCAGTCAGAGTAACTAATCACATTTAACTAATCATATCCATCCTGTTTCTTGTTCCCTGCAGTTTCATCTATTGGATCAGGTTTCTCATCTTAAAATAAAGGGGGAACCGCTAGCTTTTATTTAAATGTATATTTTCTGTTAAATACATGCCTTGTATTTGTGCCTAATGGCAATTTCAGTAGGTTAAATGGATAAAGCAGCATAGAAAGTGTACAACTGGCCACAATATTATGCAGCGTGTATGCACATAGGTAAAAATCTGGATTTGGTTTTATTCCATGCACACTACATTGGCTGTCCTCTGGTTCTTTAGATGTGTAAGAAAACTTGCAGTTTTTACCTTAATAGTCTATTATAATAGAAAGATTAGCAGTGCAGCACTTCTTAACAGTCAGCCTCAGCACAGCAATTAGGCTGACATGATAATGACACAGTACTTGCTTATACCAGTGTATCAGATGCAGCAGTGTTTTGAGAGGTTTTTAACTCTGTGTGCAGCTTGTTTTAGACACTTACTATGTTTGTAAAGCTGAGCTTGTATCTGTAGAGATAAAGACTAAATAATATGTATATTAACTGGCCACTTCATCTTGCTATTTCTGGGTTTGATAATTTTTAAATTCAGAACTGCAATAATTGTTTATAATATAGATTTAACAAAGTGATGGAAAGATTCTGATGTATGTGGGCATGTTAGCATTAAGCAGTTACTGCAGCTTTGTCAGCTGCACATTCACAGCGGACGGGGAGCTTTTGTTCCATCATTTCCCAAAGGTTCAGTGAACTCATTGTCATGTCCAAGAAATAATTTTGACATTATTTGAACTTCATGAAATGGTGCCTAGATGATGGGTATACTGTGGTTCTAAGGGGATGGATATGGTCTGCAACAACATTTAAGCATTTTATCTCTCTTTTATGGTACATTCTCCCCAGAGATGTCTGTGTGTGAAAACTCCAGTCGATCAACAGTTTCTGAAATACCATTACCAACACTGATGCCATATTCAGAGTCACTTAAATAGCCCTTTTTCCCATTCTGATTCTCAGTGTAAACTGCACCTGATCGTCTTGACCATGCCTACACACTTAAATGCATTTGTTTGAACACGTATAGTACACTGCTCAAGAAAATTATCGGATATTTAAAAATGAAATATCCCCTTATTAAATATTTTTAAATTTTTGTGAGCAGTGTATATCTTTTTCCATACATAGTATTTTTAAAATCTCCTTTGTTACACAGTGTATTCTAGCAACTGGTACTGCAGAGACACAGACAGGCAATACACAAAGCAACGACACATACTGACAAATGTTTAATCTACATATCAAAATAGTCAGCTCTCTCTCTCTGGAGGCTGCCAATTGCTAGAAGTGTATTCATGACCAAACTCTAAATACTGTAAAACCACAAAAGCAGTCTGGTCCAAAAGATCACTGTTGATTTATCAAGCAGGATGAAACAAATTGTTGTCGCCGCTCAGTCTGAAATAATACACACTGTTCTTGATGCAAGTATAATAACAGAATCTGAATGGAACATTCATGCTAAAATAGAGAATATTACATATGTATGAGCAAACAGATTTAGTCCTGATGATTGGGCATCATAATCCACTTCATGGTCTATGCTGTTTTCTAACACTGCCAAACAGGGATATGTGCTATGACCAAATGATATTGATATCATTCATTATGAGATTGTGCGTATCATTAGTTACTTTTGTAACCTCCTATTTTTCCTGCTCTTGTTCAGATTTGGTTGCTTAAACCAGACTTGCACAACATGGTCAGTGCTTTCAGATGCCTTAAGTTATATGTAGCTCATAAGCACCAAATAATGACTGATTTTTGATGAATAAAGCTTTTAGAACAAGGACTTCCCCTGTCACGCATAAGATGCTATTTTAATACAAATATTCGCAATTTGCAAACAAGCCTTCAAAAAGATTGGCTACTCTCATGCCTCAATATCTGTACATCCATAGATTCCACAGATTTAACCAACCGGCTACAAATACATAGAAAAAAACTGCAAATAGTTCCAAATAGCAAACTCTGAAAGACTTTTACATAATACTTTCTTGTTTCACATGATAGTATTATTATAGTATATATATAGTATTATATCATTTTACATAACATTTCCATTGAAATAGGTGTTATAAGACATCTAAAATCATTTCATATATATGGGAGGATGTGTGCAGGTTATGGGCAACTACTACTCTATCTTATATAAGGCTATATAAAACATGTGTGGATTTTGGAACCAATCCCCACAGATATGGAGAGTCCCATGTATTAGAAATTACATAAAAGATCAGCTTAGCACCAAACAATTACAATTAAAAAAAGATTATAATCTGTTATTATCAAGATTAGTGCTATTAACATGGAGTCTGTCCCCCCTTGCTGACTTCACTCTTGTGGGAAGGCTTTCCCATAGATTTTTGAACATGACTGTGAGGTCAGGCACTAATGCCGGGCAATAGGCTCACAGTTGGCATTCCAGTTATTCTCAAATGTGTCTGATAAAGTTAAGCCAGTCTTTAAGCCTCCTTTCAAAACTGGCAAACCATTTTTTTCATATACTTGCTTTAGGAAGGGAGGGCAGAAAGATGTCCAACAGGCTGGTTAGTGAAAACCTATGAAAATTCCAGATTGCCATCCTTTTCCTGTAACTTTTTGAGTATAGCATTAACAGGCCAGTCCAACACACAGTCAGAGGCTAAAAGGGTAGGCTAACACAAACAGACAAAGGGTAGCAGGCTAGGCTAATACAAACACACAGTAATTGTACTAATTATATAACAAAGTCTTTGCCATTAAAATGCAGTTTGGAATATAAAATGGTTACAGTTTAGGCAGTGGTGTTGTACAGAATGTGAAATTGCCAACATTTATTGTCCAGGCAGCAAATAAGTCCATTGGCAGATCTTTTTCTAAATTTGTAAGATTTTTTCAAATGGTAAAGGTACAAAACTGATTTACTTTTATTATGCAGCTCAACAGCTTTCCCTTGTTTTCCTGGTCATAAATGAATTCCCAGTCACATAAAAAGTACTGTCTAGATACAAACTAGAGTATCCATGTTGCAGTAGCATTGCTGTGTTGCCGTTAACATGCGAGTAAATTTTATGGTGATACAGTGTGAAAATGCATTTTAGTATCAGCCTGATTCTTTTCATATCACTAACCCCACCTGCCAATTGTACTTAGGATCAAGCTGAATTTGGACAGGGAAGAGTATTATTTTACATTTTCATTCAGTTCACAACAGATGAAAAAAATGACCAAAAATTGACTTTGTGATTGCATGACCAATACTAGGTTGCTCTTGGAAAAAAAGAAGTACAGATTGTTTCTTGGAAAACAAAAGTATATTCAGGGTAATCAGTTCAATAGCACTCTTGTAAAGAAAGCTCACCCTGGCGGCTATTTTTAATGCTGCTGCTCTGACACACTACTTACTGTCTTTGGCTACTGTGTGGGCCTGCACAGGAAATGCACAATCTCTGTGACAAATTTGTCCATTTGGAGCCTGCAATAAGCTCCTATCTCTGCTACTCCTGCCTGGACTTCCACGACATGCTAATCCCATCCTACATGGCGCTTACATAAGGATTCAAATTAGGAAAAAGGAGCAGTTTTAGGAGAGAGAGCACATGTAGATCTTACTTCAGTTACAGTAGAAAAATGTAAAAAAGGAGCTAAAATTATGAGTGTCAGAATAACCTGCTCTAATAAAACACGACGGCTACATCAATGCTGGCTTTGTATTCCATTTAGAACTTGGCTTGATAATGTCTTTTCAGTTTCTAAGCTTTGCATCATCACTTCCCAAAATGTCTTATTACTGCTCACAAAAATGAGATATTTCAAAATGACATATCCCCTAATTTTTGTGAGCAGTGTAATAGAAAATACAAATCTGTATTATACTGTATATAAATCTGAATGACAGAAAACTAGTACAACCCTTGCTAAGAGAAAAGAGTGCCTTTAAGACTGATAACCTGATTATGATAACCTTCATACTTTCATTATCAGTAATTATTTTAAATTGTCTAAATGATACAAAGATTAAACTTACTGTATTGCACAGTATAGTACTGCACTACAGGTTTTTATGTGATTTAATTAGCATTATTGTTTAAAATGAAATACCGTGTGTCTAAAACAGTCTAAAACTGTCTACAGTCTCAATATCGATTTAGTCCACAAAATGTAATGCGGACATTAAATAGCGTATATATGTACAACAGGATGCCCACTGACACCTGATTGTAAGCCCATTGGTTAAAAGTATGGCATTTTTGTCAAATTGTTCCCCTTTTTATAGTTGTGTAAAAGTTTCTAGCGCCACTGCATATGCTGTTGTCTAAAATGTTCGATGAATCATATCCCTACATTCTACATAACCTCAACATACTACACTTTATATTAAATATAGTTTCTGATTATAGTAAACATTTTGGGACTCTTTGCTATACGGCTTTGTATAAACTGGGTATAAACACAATAAGAAGATACAGTGCATGTAACCACATGGTTGTATGTAAACATGCTAGGTCCAATAAAATGACCTAATAAAATAAATACATTGCATAAAGAGGTATTGTTAAAGCTTATGCTGTCCTCTTATATGGCAATGTAGTGTTTTTATAGTAGAAAATGTATTAAGTGTTAAATCCCAGCAGTTTATTTGCTCATTTATCCTTGCACAGTATGTTTGTTGTCAGCTTGAATCAATCCCTGGTGCTTTGCCCCTCTCTGTGCAGTTTATCTGGTCAGGTATGAACACAAACAAACAATAAGTGCTGGATAAAACAATTTCTCTGAGCTTCCTCTGAGAGAGGAATGGTTAGTGCCAATAACCCTATGGTTGATTACGACAGGTGTGAACATGACTCATGACCCAGTTGCCAGAAATGTGCACATTTGCATTCGTGCCATATAGACAGAAGTTTGTGGACAGCCCTTAGAATTATTGAACTCTGCTATTTCATCAGTACACACTTGTTACACATTTCTGGATTCTCCATGGACAAACAGTGGTAGCAGAATGGATCACACTGAATATCCACAGACTTTGATTGAGAGGTTAGCTGGCTTGCACAGAACCTTGACCTCAATCAAAATGCACTGGAATGCCAAAAGTGAGCCAGAGCTTTTAATGTCTAACATCAGAAGTCATGTTCCAAGTTTCCTAAGCTCTTTCAGGAGAACAAAGGCTTTTATAGCAACAAACTTAATTCTAATACAAATTTTTAAGCGAATCTCTCAAATCGTTGTCTATGTAGGGCATATTCCCAGTGGATTCTCTTCTCATCTCCTAATTTCATGATTTAAACCATGACATAGGAATGATATCATGGTAACATGACCATAACATAATACTTTAAATAAGCTCATCCATAAGCTCATCTACATGTTATTCCTATTTTAAGAAATATGTGTCACATTGTGATGTTATTTGATGTTCTACTGTGTCACATGAAACAAATTCATACAGAGAAAATCATTGCAGACGTCTACATGAGAAAAGATGCCTCTGGGAAAAAACCTTTAATTGAACACCATGAATGTACTGTCTGAAACAGAAAAGACAACAGTAGTGAGTCCAATAGAGCATGGGCTTCATTATAACAGACCCTTTTTTATGTCTGAGCAAAGAGAAGCAGTGACCTGCTGCAAGTGATTATTCCAGTCCCTGGTCTGCTCATCTAAGCACTTGCAAAACCTCTAGAATCACCACATTCTGTTCATCAGGATTGTGTGTTCTATCTGAATGCTGCGTAAATGTGCTTGATCTGATTTGAAAACCAGATATGAAGTGTTTATTCAGTCTGTTTAGCATAAGAAAAGGTTCAGTGATGATGTGTGGAGGAGTGTTCAGCTGTGCCATGCAATTTGGAACAGTGTGACAATACCATGAAACAAAATGTGCACACTCTGACACGGATGAAGTGACAATATCAGTGAATTTGGCAGCCTTTGATGTTTAGGACAATGATTGTCTGTGGCGGATGAGGACAGGTGTTCAGGTGTCACATGGCCTTTGTGTTAACCAATCATGCCATTGGCTTGCAATGTTTATTCAATGTGAAATTGGAGGAATAATCAGTTATGGACGTAGGGCTCGTCACCTGCAGATGTTACAGGACTTTAAAGTTATTCAAACTAAAAGTCATGTATCGCATCCAAAAATAAGTGTTTGACACAAACATGCCTGTGTGTGTGTGTGTGTGTACACTGCCTACCCCAACTAAACGCCACGTGTAGTCAATAGGTCCACATAGTGTACAATGAGCATTACTTCATCATGCACCCATCATACATCATCAATTTTTATGTTTTCCAAAATATTTACATTTACAGTATTTAGCAGACACATTTCTCCAGTGCGACTTACTGTCATTATGTCAATGGATACCGCCTATACGTTCAAACATAAACAACTGAGGCTTAAGGGCTTTGCTCAAGGGCACAACAATTGCAGCATTTGGCAGAGCCAGGACTTGAACCTTCAGCCTGTTCATTGATAGCACAGCTCTTTAACCAATGTGCCATCTTGACCAAAATTACCCCATAACCAATATTTAAAGAGCTCCTAGCTGTGCCAGGAGATTATTGGTCAGGGAAGCTACCAAGAGGCCATTGGCAACATTAATGGGCTTAAAAGTCATATGGCTGTAATTGGTTGGACTGATGGCTGTCATTTAAAAAAATGTATGAAGTATTACATCCTGGGACTGATCACTTTCTCAACACTATCATTTATTTCATTTTTATAGCTCTTGCCTCGTTATTTGAATTTCCTCATCATTTGGATTAAAAGGCATAGTGTGTACTAAAGCTGAGGATAGAATGCCTTTTTTCTTTTAGCAAAACATTACTATTTCAAGTTCTATTTCAAGGTATGATGGTTTTCTATGTGGGCCTGTGGTGTTCTAGCAGTGAAGATACTGGAAAATGGCCCAGAAGTGTTTTAATCAGTGTTCAGTGTTTAAATCCCACCTCTGCTCAGATGCTACATTTGGGTCCTTGAGAAAGGCTGTTAATCCACATTTGCTTAGATTGCAAGACTGTATCAGCTGAAAGCCACTCTAGATAAGAGTATCTGCTAAATGGCAAAATGTTAATACCTATAGACACTGTACAAACACTACAGATTTGGTGCATATCTATTATATTCTGTAATTAAATATTTCTGGTGATATTTTGTAAGGTTGTTTGATCAGAAAGTGATTTCACCTTTCTCAGCTTTTTGATCCCGCAGTCACACTGAGGTAATTGCTTTCTGTGTTAATCTAAATCAGCACAACCTCCCTGCTACCCATAAACCTCACAACCAAAAGACAAATAATGTGTCTAGGACATAAACAGGGCGCTACCAACTCAGAGCTTGCTTCAGATAAACACATCAACCACGCAGCACACCAAACACTTATTTTTTTACAATATCTTACAGATGCAAATAGCACATAAACATAGGTGCCACTTCTCTCCCTGCAATTTAACAGCACTGCATATTTCAGAGAGATGATAATCCACCTGGCTCGCTCTGCTGCAAGCTGGAAAATATGGTTTGAAATAAAAATGTTTGTTGAACGAAAAGACTTTCCAGTCCCAGAAACAGATTTGGCCACAATTTTCCCCCCATCTGATTTGTGATGCAAGATCTTTTTTAATAACTGTCATCAACAAACTACTAGGTAACTCTGGAAAAGAGTTTACAAATACAGTAAAAAAAAAAAAAAATTTAAAGTTCCTAGAAAACTTTTCAGAGTAAATTCACAATGACTGTGATTTGGCTCCTTAAATAGCTAACAGCCTCTGGATCACACAATTCCAAACTCACTTAGGCACTGAAGTAGTTTTGGTGTTGATTAATTAGTGTGTATTTTGATGTTATGAGTTGATCATACATGAAATAGTCGGGGAGCAAAACATTTTCAGCCACCAGCATCATGTAGGCTGCATTCTGTGAGTACTGATGAATGATTAGAGGATGACTAACACAAACTGTGCAACAACAGATGAGCTCCTATCTCATTGCAAAGTTAGTAAACATGGTGTTTAAAAATTCAACAACACTGCTATATCTGATTCAATCATACCAGTACAGCACACCAGCACCACACCACCACTTCAGTGTCACAGCAGTGCTGGGAATGATCCACCACCCAAATGGTACCTTATCTGTGATGGTCATGTGGGGGTCCTGACCATTAGGGAAAAGAATAAAGAATACTGACAAAGTGGGGTCCTGACCATTAGGGAACAGAATAAAGAGGACTGACAAAGTAGAGAAGCAGATGGACTACAGTCTGCAGAGTGCATATATGTATGGTACATACAACTGATAAAATGAACGATAAGAAAAAAGAAATTAAAGTGATCAAATTCAAAATTATTTATACATTGGACAATGGACATTGTTTTTGCTGTCCAAAAGTAACAGACAAAAAAAACCTGCCGAGCAAGATTGTGGCAAGGAAAAACTCCCTTAGACTAAGAAATATAGAAAGAAGCCCTGAGAGGACTCAGACTCAGCAGGGACCCATCCTCTTTGGGTGGCCTGGTGGATCCGTGAGTATATATGCAACAAAGGCATTTAAAATTAGTCTTGTTAACTGTTTTGTTATTTTGGCCAATTTACTTTTTCGATTATTCAACAGGGAAGAGAGTTACAGATGATTTACAAGAAAGCTTCTCTGTTTAGGGTAACACTTTACTTTGAGGGTTACAAACATCATAAATTCATGTGTAATGTGTAAAGTAATGGTTTAGCAATGCTTAATATTCACTTTTTTTTACTTACTACAAGAATTCATATATTGCACAATGGCATGCTCACTTCATGCATAGTCATTATGACTTATGATGGATAATTAATGCTTACTTACACATAAAATACAGCATTAATTGATGCTATTTAATGCGCTCTTATACTGTGTACTAAACCCTGTTTAGTTCTGTCACATGCTCACGCACAGAACATAATGACATTGTCTTCTCTGGGAGCTGTTAAACAGAGGCTGAGGAGCGAGATAACCATCAGGCAGCTGTTAGCTAGAGAATCAGAGAAACCCCATGGGACATTAAATCTTCAGCAACCTTTCAAACCTGCGGCTAAATTTACTGATGTGCAAAGGGGGGAATACTATTGAATGTGTGGGACTGAATAGATCAAGCGTATGGAAGGGTGCAAGTGAATTGCTACTTTTAGATGGTGTCTTGTTGAAATATTTGCTTCCAAAGTACACATTTTCTGAAAGCTCTGAGCTGTGATGCAGTGTTCATTTTAACATGTAAACACACACCCACAGTCCTAAAGCCGAACCCACCTGAGATGTCACTGTAGCTGTCCATTCTCCACTTGTTCAATGGAATCTTTCCCATTTATCTCTGACAATAGGAGTAATTTCTTTCATTGTAAGCTTGTTTATTTTTCTCAGTTCTAAGCCTTGATTGTTAGTTCCTTTCACTGAGGATGCAGGGGAAAAAATAAAAGAAACCAAGGACAGATAACTCTTAGCTGAACCAATCTGAGAAATAACACGTGTTTGCTAAGCTAAAAATTTACTAACTTTACATACTATATAGCCAAAAGTATGTAGACATCACTTTTAATTAATTATGTTATTTTAGCCACACTCACTGCTTAGAGGACTGTAATATGAATATAATAGGAATCAATCAAGCAAGACAAACCATGGCTGTAGAGTGGTTTGGACGGAATACCTTAATAAACATCAGTATTACACTTTTATAGGTTTAGACAGTCCCAACTAGTTAGTTACCTTTCTAAAGCAAAGTTCATAAGGAAATGGTTTGCCAATTTAGATGGAGAACTTGGCTGGGAGCCCACACCTAACTTAACTCCATTAATCTTTGAGATTAACTGGAATGCAAACAGTGAGCCATGTTCTAAAACCTAGTTTTTGTATATAAAGTGGCTTTAATTTGTAGTTTAAACTAATTCAGTTAAAAATTTATGTATTGTATTTGGTTTTTTTATTAGACCATACATCCCATTTCACTTTGGGGCACCTTGATTGTTTCGGACAGTGCATCCTATGGCCATTGCTTTACCAGGTAAACAACTCACGTGTAGTAGACTTGGCAAACTTCTTCTGTTGCTATAAAATTCATATTTTATTTATATTTTGTAATAACATTCACATATTTGCTATCTGTGTTTTGGTTGTGGACAGGGTTCGGTATGAGCTCCTTGACTGATCTGCGGCTACGTAGCCAGATACATAGCAGGGTGCGATTCAGAAGTTTTCCTGGTAGTCAGAGTAGTGTCATGATGATATGATATGTCCCCCATCAAAGTTGATCAGGATTTAACATCTGACAATGTATCCTGTATCCAGCATGCTGATTACAAGAACCGACTTTTTGCTTACCATCTAACTAATTCCAAACTTGCAATCCATGTCAGTTATTATTCGATCTTTTATAAGGGTCATATTGTTTTGGACTCAACAGTGGATGTAGCAGTCAATGGCAGATAGTACAAACCGGATTCCAAAAAGGTTGGGACACTAAACAAATTGTGAATAAATACTGAATGCAATGATGTGAAGGTCCCAACATCTAATATTTTATTCAGAATACAACACAAATCACAGATCAAAAGTTTAAACTAAGAAAATGTATCATTTTAAGGGAAAATATGTTGTTCCCAAATTTCATGGTGGTGTTAGTGCTGTTCGGGGCCAGGTCATCGTCCATAGCCGTTCGGTTCGCGCGTCTGACCCCTGGCGCCCTTGCGCCCTTTCGCGTTCCCTATAGATAGTGGTTAAGTTCCGGGGGCTTTTAGTGCCGAAGGACTGGTATGGACGGGTAACCCCCGAGGTATTTAGTTTGTTAGGGGCACTTTGAGGGTTTTTCCCATTCCGTACTCGTGCGCTCCTCCCACGTTTTGAGCTAACGCTCTTCTGTCATTGGCGCCTATCTAGCCTCACTCCAGCATGGAGTTCGTTCTGAATGGGACACGCCCCGGTCTGGCTTCTTCGTTTCTGAGCTCACGCTCGCCCTCTGGCACTTCGGCGCTCCTCGCGATCTATTCTCGTTCGCGCTCCTCGCGTATTCGAGTTTATTTTCATGTTCTGGTGCTTCGCGCCTTTTGTGTGTAAACCGTATAAACCGTGCTTTCTGCACGTTTGCCCCGACTGGGGCTTTGGCGCCCTCTTGCGACCAGTTCGCGCGTTGCTCCCATTTGGGACGCAACCTCGGCGTGCCACTTTATCTTTTCGGTTTCATTATGTTTGGAGCCTTACGCTCCGCTTTTCATCCCTTTTCAGTTGTTCTATATTATTTTCCCATTATTATTATACGTCGTGGGATATGCTTATCCTGCATACCTGGGTCCTAAATAATAACCACCACATCTCATAACAACTAAGTTCCATTCAGAAAGGTTTCATACATGTCTGACCTTGTACTTTTTGGCTGCCAAAAGTCTGAGAGCATTGGGAAAAATGCTCCTATTTTGCATTCCTGCAGTATCTGATATATTTGTCCTTTTGCTGTTACGACAGAGTTCACTCGACCAGTCATGGATTTCATAATTTCCATGATGATCTTATCCCATAATGATTGTACAATATTTAACATAACATGATGTTAAATTAATGATTGGTTTCCTCTGTCGTTAAGTGTCCACATACATATGTATTGGGGTTTAGGTTGGAGGCGACATTGTAACGCTTGGTGGAAGTAGCGGAGACAAACGCGGTGTTCAGAGCAGGCAGGAGTTTATTCACATGGCAGGTAACAAACAAGGCAGTAGAATTTCCAAGATCAGCCAAATGGTAGGCAAAAGATAAAAACCAAACATAAAACAGAACGTGCGCCGAGGGCCCGTGAAGGGCGAAGGAGGGCGAGACCTAACGGGTCCAGGTGCAGGCGTGGGCTAGCAACGGCGACCGCGTCCACGAGGCGCAGGGTGAAGTAGAAGATCCAGGACGTCCCATGCGCTTCAGGGATGCAAAACAGGTCCCACCGAGTTCCATGGGCTCCGAGGAAGCAGGCAAGGCTGATCATGGCCTGGCGAGCTCTGTAAAGATAAGAACAAACATACAGTGCGGCTAAGAAGCCGAGGGTCCAGGCTTGGGAGCCGAAGGTCCAGGAGAACGGCGTGAGAGCCGAAAGTCCACAAAAAGCCAAACTAAAGTTGCCTGCATTAAAAAAATCATTAAAGAAAACAAAAACAGAAACGCCATTTGAGCCGAGGAACCGAGAACGGCGAGCAGGCCGAGGAACCGAGTACGGCGAGGGGGGCGAGGAACCGAGTACGGCGTTCGAGCCTGGGGGATCAAAACGGCATAAATGCCAGGGAAATGAAAAACGCCATCGAACAAACGAGGAGCGAAAACACCCTTCCACAGGCGAAGAACGAAAACAGCCCCAAATGGGCGACTAGCGAAAACAGCCTCTAACGGCCGACTAGCGAAAAACAGCCTCTAACGGGCGACTAGCGAAATCAGCCTCTAACGGGCGACTAGCGAAAAACAGCCTTTAACGGGTGATGGACATGGATGGCTTCTAATAGGCCTCTAATAGGCCTCATGTCCAAACGATAAACCAAAAGATAAAAACCAAACATAAGAGGGCTCAAACACAGGATAATACGATCGTGGCTTTGCGCCTATAAAATGCCCGGAACGAGTCTAAATACGGGTGTCCCAGGTGTCCCCAATGAGCGTGTGGCGTGGCTTAAGCAACTAGCACCGCCCGTGGGCGTGACAGACATGCTTTTTTACTAATGGTTTCAGACTTTTGACCCTAATATACTTTACCTTATATTCTTTTACAGTACTTAAATGTAATGCGTTTTATTAAGTTACTAATACATGTAAGCAACTAAACAAACTGTCTGTTGTTCTTAATATTTTACATTTATTAAATTATTATGTATTGTGCAGGAATAATGAGACTTTTCAGATATTTGTGCATATAAATATAGTGTATGTAATAAAAATATGATGGTAAATGGTAGGTCTCTTAGGTCTTCATTTGCCTTGCTATAAATCTTTTATTTATGAAATCATAATGTCTTTGATTAGGTTATTCTACAATCATTCCATGACACTGGCATCATGTCCTGTGTTTGCCATTTAATAATTAATCACTAATCGTTTAATAATTAAGCTTTCTCTGAAAACCTTATAGATTGATGACAAATTTGACATTTTTTTAATTTTGTATTAGTAACCATGTAAAGATGCTCCGTCCTTTTATTTGCATTTCTTGAACTTTCTAACTGAGAAAGTCACACTTCTGCTCAGCTAGACTATTTTAGCATCACTACAGCACCCAGAGGCCCTGTGACCCAAATCTGGCAGCAAAAATGCCAAAAAAGCAAAGGCTAGAGAAGAGAGCAAGTACATAGCATGGTTTACCTTTTTTAGGAAATGCTTGAGAGGTACAGTGAAGCTAAATATTTCTAGCCAGAAAGTCTTGAAGTGAGCAGTGAAAAAATATTTACAATCAGTACTATTTGTTAACAGCCAATCAAACATCATGATCACTCTCTTCTAAACTGTACTGTGGAAAATATCCACCATAATGATCAAAATTTGAATCAATAGATTAGGCTACAACAGCTGCATACCTGGTCAGGTGGTCATTTTTCAGTAAGTAAAAGAAATTCCAAATACACATTTAGCATAGGAGCATCAAAACTACAAACTTAGGTTACAATGTTCTGGGACAGATAGAGGGATAGTTGTCTTGCTTTTCCTTGTAGAACTGAGTCTTGGCAGAAGTAATGTCTGATGGGAATCTAGACAGGAGGTCACGGTAGGGGTCGAGA
>JAUZSU010124759.1:0-17613 GCA_034780255.1 Parotocinclus maculicauda | reverse complement strand
ACCTGTAGGTGGCAGTAGAGGGCTGGGGAGAAACTTGGGAGCGTTGTAGTGATGCCAGAGACGAAGAGTTTCTTTGGCAACCACGAATATTACATATTTCTTATTCGCTGTCACGTTCTTTGGTCCGATTAAGCTGAATTTTGGTCCAAATAAGCGAATAACATTACACGTATTTATAAGGGTTTGATTTGGTACTTTAGGATTTGGTCCGAATAAGTGGCTGGTCCCATTAACCTGTGGTCCTATTAACTGGAATCGACTGTATTAGGCTGTATTGTGTTTAAACGAAGTTCAAGAAATATGTACTAAACCGTGAGTTATAAGCTGTGAAACTGTTTTCAGGTTTTTATTTATTTCTGTATGTGTGTGTATATATATATACATACACACACACACACACACACACACACACACACACACACACACATATATATATACGAGAATGTACTTTTACTGGACATGTGAAGGCTGCATGCACACAGCAGCAAGGTGTGCCAAATCCAATCTACTCACCAAATCAGATTTTTAAAATGGTTGTTCAAACAAATTTTTTTAATGTGACTTTTTTGAAAGTGATGTGCATCTTGATGTAAACAGAAACATTTCTATTTTAATGGTCATGTTAAACAGAGCACGTAATTTAGCTATGTAGGTGTCACCTCAAATATTCATGACGTCTTTTATGTAGCTATCTGACCACTGAAATCCTATCTCACTTCTGTCATTTTCCCACGCCTTTGTGGCTAATGACTAGTTAAAATGACATAAAAGTCACATGAATCTGTGTTCTCATTCAGGTCGCATGGCCACGTATCAGATTTGCATTCGATTTAGGACCACATATGAAACCGACTCAGGTCGAATTTGAAATGATCAGATTTATGTGCGTAAAAAACAGATATGGGTTGTATTAAAGACAAAAAAAAAAGTTTGCCGCACTTCCGCTTGGTAATGTAAAAATAGCCAATTATTTGTGTGAAAACAGACCCACACATTAAAAAATTTTAAACAATTTAGAGTGATCCATACACATGATGTAAGCACTTTGCAGCTTTTTAGTGTACTCACAAATAAATAATGACGCAGTGTAAAATTCTATTTTACTTTTGCTACTTTTCATGTTTGGTTTTGATTGTAGTATATCTAAAATACTACTGGAATATGTATACTGAATAACTTGATTATTATTTAAAAATGTGGGTCTAGCTTCTTACACTGCTGCGCCACTCGAGTAGTTGAATGTTTCTGAAATTTCTTAAAAATTTAACCACAGCTGTAAATCAAAAAGTTGCACTGAAGACGTTAAACTGTACGATCCTGACTGGTTCTTACATTTGTAAGGATCACTATGTGGGTGTTTCCTGCTTTCATGTAAATACTGATCGCTGCACTAACTTTTTTTCTTCCAGTTCCTGGCCATGGTATTTCAAGACCTGCTGACCAACAAGGATGATTATTTGCGGGCATCCCGAGCTCTCCTTAGGGAGATCATTAAACAGACCAAGCATGAGATCAACTTCCAGTCATTCTGTTTAGGCCTTATGCAAGAAAGGAAGGAGGCCTCTTATGTTGACATGGAGTTTAAAGTAAGAACCTTGTGGGAACCTACTATACTTTAAAGCGTATGTGTTGACTGTGTTTGAAGTGCGCAGTAGTTTAGTGTGCTGGACTATTGATCAAAAGGTCCTGGGTCAGACCCTTATCTCTTAGTTGTAACAGGTATCTGTTAATTGCTATAAATGTACAGTGTTCTCTCGTTTATCGTGAGGGTTACATTTCAGGACCACCCACGATAAACGAAAATCCGCGAAGTAGGGACGCTAGATTTATTTAAGTATACACTGTTTTAGCCGTAGAACTTGCAGAACGTTTGGGTGGCATCGTAGGGCTTGAATAAATTCAGTCTATAATGAAACTTTCACAAACAGCGAACACAACACCACAGACGAAAACTTATGGCGATGCTCTAGTCTTACTTCTCGTTTTTGGTGAGTATTCATCGTTTAGTAAATACGCTATTTACTGTAAATCGTAATATTTTATGATTTATAACATTCCTTTATTGTTAAGATCAATATTTTTAATATAATTTTTATAAAGTTTGTTATCATCAAATACATGTATATGTATACATTAACTACGCATGTGCAGTTCGAGTTCCGCAAAACAGTGAAAATCCACAATATATTTTTACCATTAATATTTATTGAAAACCCGCGATGCACCAAGTCCGCGAAAGGTGAACCGCAAAGTGGCGAGGGAACACTGTATTTCAATTCCCTGCAGATGTAGATCCTTCAGATCCTTCAGATTCCTTCATCACTGTGAGTTTTACAATTGTTTGTTTTTTGTTATTAGAAATTGTTTGCTTTTTCTGTTGATATGAGTTGAAAACCTGGGTAACTGCAAATATAAAGGTTTTACACAAATGATAAAGGTAGCACTGCTGATTTGAGAGTGATCCAGTATCCAGTCATTATCTTTACCAGTTTACCAAAGCACCATAAAGTGAAGACCATCTTATGTTGGAGAATGAGTATTCAATGTTATGCTTGCTCTAATATTTAGTGATGGTATTTGTGTTTCAGTGTGTTTGAGAGCTCAGCCCTGCTCAGTGGTGTTTTGTTGGTGGTTCTGTTCTGTTCCAACTAGCAGGGTAGAGAGGAGCTGAGCTGACACATTGCTTTAGCAACAGTTTATACAGCTAATACATACTTGTATACTACAGATACATGGTAGATGTCTTTTAAACTGCTTAAAAGCACTCGTGGTAGAGATGAAGACACAGGCAATGGAAAAATGTTTTAGGGTTGTTCATGCTCTTACTTTGACAATATGAAACGTTTCATTAGAGGTTATATATTTTGTTTAATTTTGTCAAGTCTCCCTTTTTACATCATTAAGTTGTTTCCTATCATGCTGCGTGAGATTTGAAAATGCCGAACAATCAAACTAATACCTACATCAATCCATTGTTATTTACTTCCTTGTACTCTCATTTTTACCATTTTGTCACATTTCTTTTGTGTATTCTTTCAACTTCAACATGGTGATAATTGTCTACAGTAATAGACAGGTAATAGTAATAGTAATAAGCCTCTGTAGCACCTTATTTTTTAAGCTATCTAAACAGGAAGTCATGGATAAATGCTATGGAGTATTTAAATACAGATACAAGAAAGAATTGGGTACATATTTTAATTATATTTAGTTGTTCGGTTTATATGAATGTTCATGGGTGTCAGTGCGTGTGACAATGATAATGTTTTTATAATGTAATTTTTTTAGATAATACTGTAAATTGTTTCATTTAAAGGTGGCAAATTATGACTGTGAAATGCTTTGGTAAAAATGCAAGCATTAAGGTATGCGTAGAATGGTCAGTTTTAAGGGCACATTTCTTTTAATGATAATAAGGCACTGCTCAACCCCAAGTCTTTTTGTTAGTCTGTGCAACCAACAACAGCAGCAGTTCCTATGCGTATGTGCCATAATAATGGATACTGTGATTGTGAAAATGGCGCCCCCACCTCCTCGTAAATGCAGGTGGACATACTCAGATGAAGGGTCTCTTTACACAAGAAGAATGTCAGTATCTGCATGGTTGAACAGAAAAAAAAAATTAAACACAACGTATAAGAAATTTTTTTAGATTGGAAGCTGATGCTACATGCTCGGAACCACTACTTCTGCCCACCTCATCAAGTGTGGCTGAGCATGGTTCAGTGTAATGTATCCTAGAATCATATCACATTTTCAGCTAAATTAAATCCATTACGTTTGACCTCGACTGTCATTAATCATTAGCAAGGAGGTATTTCAAGCACTGCTTGTAGAAGCAGATATACAGCTGTAAACATATAACTCATATAAGGTTTAATGAAGCAAATCCAGGGTATTACTGAACCACATATATCCCAGAGATATGGATTTTATATCTATACCACCACACTATATATATATATATATATAAAATAAATATATTTCTTTCTTTCCAATTTACTTCACCGGTCTGGGATTAATAACATTAGCCATTGTCCAATCACTTTTGTAGCTGCCTTGCCATAAGCAACATTATGAATTAAGTTTTAAGAATTGATCGGGAACTGAAATTAATTAGATTTCTGAGAGTTGTTTTAAATAAAATAAAACATGAATAAAATAAAATATACACACACACACACACACACACACACACACCTCATACCATCAGGTTGGTAAAAACTTATGACAAAATGTTTTAATTATAATAATAATAATTATTATTATCATTGTTATTGTTATTATTAATAACAATAACAATAATAATAGTAATACTAGTAATAATAATAGGGGTTTTTTTTGTTTTTGTTTTTTAACAAAACCCAACATATTTCAGTTATCGAAAATAATTAATTCCTTTACTTAAATCCCATGCTGAGGGTTTGTTTCTGAAAAGATATTTTGCTCATATGACCATCAAACTGTCTAAAACTGCTAACTCCTGCAAAGCCAGGACCTCAGGTTAGCTATTAGGTTAAAATAAAATACCTCCTTCTGGCTTGCCTTTGAAATAGTTTGTAGCATTGATCTGTCTGGTGGCATTGTATAAGCTTTGTACAAATTTACTTCACCGGTCTAGGATTAATCACATTAGCCATCATCCAATCACTTTTGTAGCTGCCTTGCCATAAGCAATATTATGAATTAAGTTTTAAGAATTAATTGGGGACTGAAATTAATCAGATTTTTGAGAGTTATTTTTATATAAAATAAAACATGATGAATAAAATAAAATACTTACATTTACATAAAATAAATTCTTTATTTTCTACAGCAAAACCCTCACAGAGGTGTCACCACTCCTAAGGCACAGAAAGAAAGTAGGTGAGAAATGTATGAGGTCTGAGCTCTCAGTGGCTACTAGGAAATTTGCACAAACAAAACCCTTATTTTAATATTGTTTTCTCCAACCTATTTGCATGTCTTGTAATATACTGAATTATTTGTTGTGAATTGCTCTAAAGGAATCTGCTGAAGTTACTTAAGTTGCATTCCCAGTCTATCAGAAAATCTTCAGAGTAATATTTAAGGTTGCTTTGTACATTGCATACATTATGTACAGAAAGTCTTTAGAACCTTTTACTTTCCATATTTTGTTATGTTTAGGCCTTGAGATTAAATCAAATGTTTCCTTTTCCCATTCAAACTGCACTCAATAACCCATAACGAGAAAGTGAAATTAAAATTAAACTTTTTTTTGCAAATTTATTGCAACTTAAATTACACATTGACATAAATAGTCAGATTGAAATTTCCCAAGAGCACAGTGGCCTTAAATGGAAGACATTTGGTACAACCAGGACTCTTCCTACAGCTGGCCGCACCACCAAATTAACTACAGAAACATTCTTAATGAGAACCTGATCCAGAGAGCTGGGGACTGGGCCACTGTTCTCCCTGCCAACAGTGATCCTAAGTACATATCCAACACAATACAGGAGTTGTATAGAGACAACTTTGAGAATGTCCTTGAGTGATCAAGCAAGAGCCCTGACTTGAACCCAATCAAATATTTGTGGAGAAACCTGATAATGGCTGTTCAGTGATCCTCATCCAACCTGCCAGAGGATCTGCATAGAAGAATGGTAAAAAAAATCCCCTCATCCAAATGTGCAAACCGTGTGGCATCATAGCCAAGAAGACTGGATTCTGCAATCATTGCTAAAGGTATTTAAACTATTACTGAGTAAAGAGTCTGAAAACTTATATCAATGCAGTATTTCATTTTTTTCCTTTTCTATACATATGCAAATAATTTGTTTTCACTTTGTCAATATGGGCTACTGAGTGCATAATAATGTGGAAAACTTCCCACTTGATTTATAGCACAAGGCTGCAACATAATCACATGTGAAATAAGTGAAAGGGTGCTCTTTGGTATATATCAGTTGAAATGAGTGGTGAGTTGTGTTACTGTTGCTTTTCAGCTTATATCAGTTTATATCAGTCTGGCTAGACTCCTCTGACTTCTGGCATCAACAAGGTAGTTTTACCCAAATAATTTCTGTTCACTGGATATTTTGTCTTTTTCAGACCTTTCTCTGTATACCGTACAGATTACTATGTATGAAAATACAAGGACATTTTCTGAAATACTCAGCCTGCCTAGCATCAATAACTGTGCCAGGTTCAAAATCGCTTACATTAACTTTCTTCATCTTGGTCATGTCTACATGCATAAGTGCATGGGGTTGTTGTTGTGTGATTGGTTGACTAGACATTTGCATTAACAAGAACTTGAGCAGGTGTACCTAAAAAAATGGCCAGGAATCACATACATACATAATGGCAGTGGACTCTTTCAGCAGGATAATACTCCCTGCCACACTGCAAAAAATGATCACGAATAGTTTTAGGAAAATCATAAACAGCTCATGGTGTTGAAATCCTGCTGTGGGAAGAACAAATCAAATCCATCCAAGCCCTAAGTTGCAACTTACATGACTTAAAGGAAAGGAAAAAAAATCAGGTTGGCTTTCTTGTGATAAAGTAGCACTAACTTAAAAGAGCAGCAATGGGGTAGAAAAGACAATGTTAAAAGTATTATAGGCTAACTGCATCATCATGCAATACATCTCAGAACTAGCAACTAATAATTCTCACAAATATATCTCATTTCTGTTATGCTTTCTTTGCATGCAGATAAAGAGCAACAGCGATATGGAGTGCGGGAGCAAAAAGGAGAGAGAGAGAGGGAACAAAAGCTAATTTTCTGCTGGTCTGATGTCTGTTCTCACCTCTGAATGCTTCTCTGTGGAGAGCACTTCGAAGCTATGTGTGAGGATGTGTGTGAGTGTGTGAGCGCCAGCTGTCTGATGTGTGACTCTTCAGCAACATTCACGTATTCGAGTCTCATCAGGCCCCTGTCTGCGCTCACTGGGCCCCAGAGACAAGGTGCTGAAACATGTTAAGTGAAGCGGAGGAATTAAGAAGCAGAGAGACAAGGAACAGAATCCCAGGTGCAATGAGGTGGTGGGGGCAGGGATGTGGATTTGGGGCAGGGGGAATGGAACAAGAGATGAGATAACAAAAGAAGAGTAAAAGAGCGAGAAGGAGAGACTCCCTGAGAGTTGACTTGTGAAAGACTTTAGTGTGTATGCTGTAGCTTTTCTGACATTTAGTCCTCTCAGCTCTTCTACTTTCAACAGTGTTAGTACTGAGGCCAATCCCACTGAGACAATCTGGCAATACCAGTGCCCCCATCACTCCACAGCCCTTATCTGAGAGTTCTGGATAACGGTAGTACTGTGTATGTAAGCCAGCATTGAAACCAGGCAACTGCAGATGTGATATTACTATTGTTCAGGGAAATAGTTAATAACTTTTATCTTGTTTTCTGAATCCAGTTTTAGACTATCATTATTCATACTTTTTTGATTGGTCTTTTTGTCACTAAATGTCCTCTATTGTCAGGTCGGGATGTGCCATATTTTCACAGTAGGTTTAATAAAAGAAAAATAACATTGTGCACATTTGGAAACTCCACTTTTCTGCTAAACAAACTAGTGCTTGCACTATTGCCACAAAGACACCACAAGTTTACTTTTTCCATTGGTACCAGAAGTTCAAGATTGATGGGTTTTAAACTATGTATTACACACATGAATGAATCAGCAGGACCTAGTGAAACATGAGTAGTCACAGCACTATGCATAGCTAATGAAAAAAAGCACAGCTTTGTGTCTTTCTTTTTTTGTTTGTGGGGATGGAGGTTATGGGGGGAGCTTAGTTAACTGTGGAGAAAAAAACGTAAATGGAAAAACAATGGGGCAACTGTTTTTGAACTAATATGATGATGCAGTTGGACTTAATGGCAGCTAAAATTGTCTATTGAGCTGATTACAATTTAGATGCAGAAACTTTTTTTTATGCACAAATGTGTTTTATTCCATTATTATTTGACTCCAGTTGAACAGTGAAATAACATACATACAGTGTAATCTAAAGACATAATTGTTTATAACTATATGAATGTGTTAATAAAACAGTCTGTATGTAAACACAATGTGTGTTTTAATAACAAATTACAAATGGATTACACACAAACACACACAAACACAACTGTATGTAATTGCTAAAAATTACATGATCTAAATCACCTTTATTTTTGTTTGTGTTTTTTTATTTTGTGGATACATCTACTGGTCCCAACAAGGGTATTTGTCTTTTATCTTTTCTAAATAAAAAGCAAAAGCTTAATAGAAACATGTTCACTAGTACTTTTAAACATTTTGCCTCAATTGGTAATGTTACTTTGTTTTATTAAGTTTGTTAAGTAAGTGACTTTCTTGGAAAATACGTTTTCTCCACACTCACTGTGCTTTGGCACTACTAAAACCACAATAACAATCATGTCAGCAAAGCCCTTAGAAAGGAAATGGAATTCGGAGTGTTAGAAAGCTGTAGCTTACATATTCCGGTGGATTTACTGTAAGTAAGAGAAAGTTCAATTGGATGCTTAATTTTTTGCTGTATTTAAAAGTATTAAAAAAAATACTAAATTATAAAATTAAATAATTAAAGAAATCAAACCACCCCATAATTATAAAAGAAACAACAACAGTAAAATCATTATAATGCTTTAGTTGGAAGACAAAGAGTTTAGTAAGCCTATTAGACAAAAAGTCATAAAAAGAGATGCATCTTATTGTTTGAGTAAATGTAACTAAACCGGATCATCTGATCTCTGTGTGTATACTGAATCTGTAAAAAAAAATATTGACAAATATGTTGTCTTAAACAGGTTGGAAAAAGAATGTGACGCGGTGGACAAAGGGTGTGAACACATTTGATAGACAAAATTACCCGCATCAAAGGGAGTTGCTGATTCTGGGAGGCTTTGACTGGACAGACTTCAATTCAATTCTAAATACTAGGGATTGTTTAGGACAGCAAGGCTAAGGCTGAAATCCTCTTGGTTCCCATAACCTTCAGCTGAATTGCATATGCAAGTTATTGGAAAAGTGATTAAAACTGGGGGGGGGCATTTCAAATGATTAAATGAAGAGCTGACTGGTGCTGGCAAGGTGAAGTGTAACTAAGCATTTTTTTTAGATGTTTCTAGTAATGTCTAGTGCTACAAACTATTTAAAGCAAAAATAACCTAACTGTAGTGACACAAGCGTGATGGTGGTGTGTTAGTGTATGCCTTGCTGGTGTGAGTGGATCAGACACACGGGTGTTTTTAAATACCTCAGTGTCACTACTGAAAATAGTTTACCACCCAATAATGCCCAACCCCTGGAATCCTGTAAGCGGAATTCTGTAAGAACTGATGAAGATTAGAGGATGACTCACATAAACAGTGCGGCAACAGATGAGCTACTGTCTTTGACTCTATTAGACACATCGACCTTATTGCTCCAACTTGTACTGTAGATATAAAGTGACAGTGAACGTTAAAACACATTGTCTAAATACTCCAGCAGCACTGCTGTGCATGATCCACAAGTGGAGAGTCATATACTCCAGAATAGTATTTGATTGGTGATGGTCATCTACCCCTCCCCATTTATCCGGGCTTGGGACCGGCGTGCAGCTGTTTCCAGTTACACAGCTGGGGTGTTTTGCATACGCAAGACAATGACAATTTGGAGAAGCCAATTAACCAAGGACGCATGTCTTTGGACTGTGGGAGGAAACTGGAGTACCCGGAGTAAACCCACACAGACACGGGGAGGACATGTAGACTCCACACTAAAGACTTCACAGCTATTATTATAAGATTAATGTGGAGTTTGCATGTCCTTCCCATGTCCACATGGGTTTACTCCGGGTTTTCCAGTTTCCTCCCACAGATCAAAGACATGTTTTTGGTTCACTGATTACACTAATTAGCCCTACTATGGCTGTGGGATTGCTTTTTTATGTGCTACTGTGTGTGACCCTGTATCCCTTGACATTTACAGTATCTCACAAAAGTGAGTATACATCTCACATTTTAACAACTTATCTTATTATATCTTTTTATGAGACAACACTGAAGATACGGGGACTTTGGTGGCCTAGTGGTTAAGGTACTGGACTATGGACCAGAAGGTCCAGGGTTTAAATCCCACCTCTACCAAGCTACCGCAAATTGGTCTCTGAGCAAGGCCCTTACCCCACAATTGCTTGGATCATAAGACTGCATGAATTGTAAGTGCGTCTGCTTGATAAGGGTGTCTGCTAAATAATGTCAGTCTACAGTTTGTATAACAGTGTAAATTTGATGTGCCCTCAAAATAACTCAAACAGCCAGGGTTAATATCTAAACTATTTGCAACAAAAGTGATATCTCCTAAATAGAAATGGCCAAATTGTGCCCACAGTGTTAATATTTTGTGTGGCTATTATTTTCCAGCACTGCCTTCACGCTCTTGGGCATGGAGTTCATTAGAGTTTCATGATGACATTACAAATCTGGTGGATGTTAGAGACCTTGTGCTTTTCCAACTTCTGTTTGAGAATTCCCCACAGATGCTTAACAGGGTTTAGGTCAGGAGACATGCCTGACGTTTACCCTCATCTTCTTTAGCAAGGCAGTTATCATCTTGGAGGTGTGTTGGGGGTTATTATCACGTGGGAATACTGCCCTCCAGTTTCTGAGGAGATGGGATTATGCTCTACTTTAGTTTGTCACAGAACAGTTTCCCAAATGATCTGTAGCTCCCCACAGCTAAAGCTTAAACCATGACATTCAAACCACCCTGCTTGACTATAGACAAACTTGTCTTTCTACGCCTGGTTGCCGCCATACACGCTTGGCACCAACTGAACCAAATAAGTTTATCTTGGTCTCATCAAACAACATCACATGACTCCAGTGATCCATGTCCTTAGTATTCTTCCTTTTAGCATACACACGCTTTACTGTACATAATCTTTAGAGGAGGCTTCCTTCTGGGCTATGCAGACCAATTTGATATAGTGTGCAGCGTATGTTCTGAACACTGACAGCTAGACCCCCACCCCCTTCACCTCTGTAGCAATACTATTTTCAAAAGCCAACTACTGGATACGACACTGAGCATGTGCACTTAACTTTTTTTGTTGACCATGGCGAGGCATGCTCTAAGTGGAACCTGTCATGTTAAACTGCTATATGGTCTTGACCACCATGGGTTTCATTTAGGGATGTACTCACTTTTGTTGCCAGCGATTTAGACATTAATGGCTGTGTATTTGAGGGCACAGTAAATTTACACTGTTATACAAGCTGTAGAATGCTTTTATATTGAATCAAAATGTCATACCTTCAGTGTTGTCTCATGAAAATATATAATTAATATTATATTATTAATAATTAAAATAAAATAAGAATAAAAAATAAGAATAAATAAGTATAACATTTTTTACAAAAATTTGAAGGGTGAACTCACTTTTGTCTTTTCCAATTTTTATTAGCACATGAATGCAAAGACATATGTTGCGATTCTTTCCAGGTGGTGGTTGGAGGTTAGTAACAATGACCTTCGGAACCCACAACCCCCAACCACCCTTAACATGACATTACACAGAAGGTGACCAATTTAGTAGAGAGAGAGAGAGAGAGAGACAGAGAGAGACGAAGAAAGACAGAGAGAGAGGGAGACAGAGAGAGATTGAAATAGTAAATGGGGAGAGATATACAGCAAAGCTCCAAGCAGGATTGAGGGATTTCTGCAAATAGGTGCACCAGCAGGGCAAACGGATGGATCCTGAACCAAGAAAAAGAACATATAAATCTCTCATTTGATGCGGTGGCTAAAATACTGAGCAGCAGCCTGGGGTAAGAGTTGCACTGCAGAGAATGAGAGAAAGAGAAATCAGTCAGAGAAACAACCTCCTTCACTCTTTAGTATGAGACATACTCTCACTTCTCACAAAACAATAGACACAGTGGAATTAATGTTAATCTTAAAGTCAAAACCTATTCACATTAATGAATATATACTGCTTACAAAAATTTAAAAAATTAAATTTCCCCTAATTTTTGTTAGCATTGTATAAGAACTGTTAATATATTAGACCATTTTAATTTTTTCCATAACTAACCATCAAGTAACTAATCAGAGCTGTTCATTAGAGTGAATTCTGTCTACGTATTTATGTGCCCCATCTGATAATAATTTAAAGGGTTCAGTAATGACAGTCAATTAAGAAACAGACCAGAAATCTGAACAATCATGTTTTTGCGTTTCTCTACAAGAGCTGACCCATAGCAGTCTAACACCTTCTTGACATCCTAAAAAGGTGTTATGTATTATTCATTCATAAACAAATCACTGTCTATGTGCGTGCTAATTTTTCTTAGATAACATCAAATGATGACTTGCAAGTAAACACCAGCACTGTCAGCCAAGTCAATGTAGAAAGTAGTAGACTATTTTCTGGATCAGAGAATGGACTTTATCTTTACACAAGCTAAACAATGGATTACTTAATGTATTGTCTTTCTTGACATACTGTATAAATAAGAAATGAGTGATCATACTTTGCTGAATGGCTGTATTTGAAGGATTTGTAGATTATTTTTGAATGTGTTACACAGAAAATTAGGCAATAAAAGAGCTTTTTCATACATGCTACATTTTATCAGTTGTAGTTTTTTTTGTCAACTTTGGACTGTTAACCTGTATTTTAAAATCCATACAGCCATTTATAATCTAACCTAGGATTGTGTAGTAAATGTATTGAGCATTACTAATATAAGTTCAATTAATAAGTTCAATAAATAATAAAAGTTCATGCACTTCTTGGTATTCACTGCTCTGCATGCCACAGAACGCAAATAAAGTAATAGCAGCAGTCAAGTCCATTTAGCTGAAATTCCACTGCAGCAACTCACAATGGTACTCAGTAGTGTGTATGACCTTCATGCTTGTATGCATGACTGATAACATCGGGGCATGCTCCTTATGGTATCATGGTTGCATCTACTCCTAGATCTGGACCAGGGCATCAGTGAGCTCCGGGACAGTCTGAAGTGCAACCTTAGGGCAACAAATGGACCAAAACATACTGTCCCAGAGGTGTTCTACTGGATTTAAATCAGACGAAGGCAGTCAGTGGCATCAATTCCTTCATGCACCAAGTGCTGCCTGCATACTCTCGCCCCATGAGGTTGGGCACTGTTGTGTACCAGGAGGAACCCAGGACCCACTGTGCCAGTGTAGTGCCTGACAGTCAGCCCAAGTATTGAATCCCGATACCTAATAGCAGTCAGGATGTGGTTGTTTATCCTTTAGAGGTCTGTGTGTTTTTCCAGGGATGTGCCTTTCCAGAACATTACTGACCCATCACCAAACCGGTCATTCTGGATGATGTTGTAGGAGGCATAACATTCTCCATGGCATCTCCAGACCCTGTCACATCAATCACATGTGCTCAGGTGACACCTGCTCTCATCTGTTAAAAGCACAGGCATCAGTGGCGGTTCTGCCAATTAATTCCAATCCAGCTCTATGGTGCTGGACAATGAGCACAGAGCCCACTGCATGAATTTGTGCACTCAGGGCACATACTGTTAATGTCATGACTGTAGTTCTTAAAACTGTATAGATACTTTTTTAACTTTTCTCTGAATAATAGTACAATGCAATTATTGGTGCAGATATATATAGAAAGTGTAAATAAGTAAAAATGGAGTGTAGAAACAAGTATTATAAATTTATTATTTGGATCAAATGCTCATCAAATCAGTACTGAGTTTTGTGTGATTATTTGTTTTTACTAGTGATGATAATCTTGGCAGTTTTTGCAGTTGGAAAGTAACGTTTTGTCAAAGCCTTTACTCTTCCTATTTGAAAAGGCCTAAAAGCCTTTGAATCAAGGTATAAACCAGGCTAAACACATAATTCTTGTGAGATGTATAGTCAGACACTGTCTGTTTTGTAATTGTTATATTACAATATATATATATATATATTAGCTAATGAGATAGCATGTTGCATGTAGTCTGTGCCTACTGTATAATCACATATCATTTGACAATATACTTTATAATCACAGCTTTATATTCACTATTATTAAGTTTTAAATACAAGTCATGAACTTTTAATTAAGTTAGATGTAATTAAGATAAACCGAATTATTATTATGTATATTATGTAGCAGGATCAGCATTGGTTGACTCTATCATTCTAGTCAGAGAGAAAAATTGCATGCTATTAACAACAACCAAGAACACAAAATAAAGCTATTTAGGAATACACAGTATGGCCAAAATGTATGTACCCCTTCTTATTAGTCATTTCTGTAACTTCAGCAACACTGCGAACATAATATAGTTAAAGTATACAAGCATGGAATCTCCCTAGACAGACAGTGGCAGTATACTGGGTTGTACTAAACACTCATGACATGTTAATGGGTCCCCAAAAAGTCAGTTATAAAGTCTGTTATTCTAAGACAATCCTATAAAGGCTGGTTTGCACAGAGGGTGAACTGTAACTTTATCAGACACCTTTGGGATGAATTGAAATACAGACAGAGCCAGGGCTTCTTGTCGAAAAATTTATGCCCAACCTCTTAGCGGAATGCTAAGTAGTTTAATTAAATAGTTTAATTTGAGCAGTATATATATATACTGTGTGAATGTAATTTTGTGTATTTTTAGACTCCCTTTACTGTTTTATGTATATATTCTGAGCGAGATTACTCTGAAAATATGGAAAACAGCCAGGCCCAAGCCCAGTACTCTACTGAGATAATCTAGGGAAGACATTTCTTTATGACTGAGTTATCTTTACAGGTGGAAGATATAAAAACTCAAGAATTACATTAAACTACATGTTCTACTTAATTTTGTGTTAGTACAAGGTTTAAATTTCCTTAACATTTAGCCCTGGCAGAAAAAGAAAGAATATGTACTCTCATGAAAGAATGTACTCTCATGTGTGTAGTAAGTGGTCTTTTCACACTCAGTGTTTACTCTGTGTGTGTGTGTGTGTGTGTGTGTGTGTGTGTGTGTGTGTGTGTGTGTGTGTGTGAGAGAGAGAGAGAGAGAGAGAGATCTATTTACAAATGAACATACAGACCTAATTGATCTTCCTTAAATCTACACACCCAGCAAGAGACTTCAAAGTATTTGCAAGAGTAGGTAGTGATTACATTCAAACACTTAACATTTGAAGAAAGACAAGAACAAACACACAAATGGGATTTTGCCTGCTTGAGTGACATAAACAGAGAGGTGCTAATGGTAATTAACCTCTCGCCTCTTGGTTTATTTGTCTGTCCAGAACCTACTGCTGCTGAAGTGTGGAAGTGGTGGAAAACCTTTATGCGTGTGCGTGTGGGTGTGTGTGCATATGAGCCCATGTGGGTCAAACAGAATTGCCGCCTGTGTACTAATGAGTGAGTAATTAGAGTCTGTCACATGCAGACAGCGAGACGTCACTCCTTTGGACCCCCAGCCACCATATGCTGCAGCAGTTGGAAGTAAGACTGGCCAAAACTTGAGAAGAATTTCGAGAAGCAAGTGAGAGAGAAAGCTTAGCTCTGCAAATAAGAGTAAATTAAATCTTACTTGAAAGAGGACTGAATTAAACTTCACATGCAAATGAAATTGACCCACAAGTGGCACCACAACATCCATGATGTATTGTGTAATAAACACATGACTTGATTCTTGACTTCGACTGGAACAAAACCCAGATATACATTTAAGTAATACCACTAAGAGTTATGGATATAAACAGAGTCATTTGTTAAGTGCCAAACCTTTCAAGCTGCGTAACTTGATCCCTTTGGAATGCAGCACTGGTACAAAAGACAGGGTGTGTTTGAAAAAAAAGAAGACAGCAGGATTGATATTTGAGTCTATAAAATTAACACAAAAAGCAAAGGCAAGCCATTTAACAAACTTTCATAAGTGCATAGCCTTCTAATACTTCCTACACATTCTACTAAATATGGAAGCCAAGGTTTCAGTCAGGTCGAGGTTAGAGATGAATACTTTCTACACACTTTGTCCCTGTCTGGACTTTTGGTAAGTATTTTTTTAAGGTAAGCAAATGCATAAATGCTCATAAAGTCTCAAAATGTTGACAAATGGTCTGTATTTAAATGATAATGAAAATGTAAAGAAAGAATCCCAGAGAGTTAGTTAGCTTTAACAAACCCCTCCACAGTGAGGAGTCAAAAGTCAATCCCACGTAACCTTTGTACCATTTGTAGGAGTGTGTAAAGCAAACAAACAGGCCATCATGCACAGGGCCATCTGGTCCTTGTTCTGCCTGTCATGTTAATGCGTGACCACAAACAAACAGTCAGCAGTGAGTGGTGGTGGATTAGCCCCTAATGCCATTTGGTAATTTCACTCCTTTCTAGTTTGCAATCCAAGTGGGCAACGAGCAGTTTCAGTTTAACTGGGTATTGACAAACTTATTCAAAACCATTATGCTTATCATGGTATTTCTGTTCTTGGACATAAGCTTTATTATGGGAACAGGATTTTCTTGTCCCTGCACTGATCTCAGATCTGAGCAGTTAGAGAGAAGAGTACGTTCACTAGAGACGGCGGATCAATTTTATCGGCCACGGCTGTTCACAAGATATGCCAGCCTCACCATGATGATTAGCTGCAGTGATTTGTGCAACACATTAAAAGCTGTAGCAAAGACTTTCTATTGACATATCATTGTGTCCCTTTATGGAGTTATCTCTAGAGGGGACGACATTTATTAGCAAAGCAAGTCATGGCTAATGGAGGCCCATGTTTTTCACTGTGTTTAATGGGAGAAAGCCCAGATCAGGCTGATTTTACTCACGGTAATAATAAGGGTTTGGTGAAAAAACATTACTGCTATTATGAAAACAAATGCCTCATCAATTTTATGATGCCATACTGGGCTCATATATTTAAAAAATGTAATTTATTTATACAGCACTTTTTACAATGGACATTGTCTCAAAGCAGAATCCAAGAGCAACGGACCAAAAACGTTTGTTAAGCAAGATAGTGACAATGAAAAACTCCCTTAGAAACAAAAATACAGGAAGAAACCTTGAGAGAACCGAGACTCGGCAGTGACCCATCCTCTTTGGGTGGCCTGGCAGATAATTTAAATAAATTAATATTCTCAGATCACAAATATACATATCCATATATATCAGGATTTCGTCAATATTCAGTCCAGCCTTTGATATCGTCTGTATGCAGATATTGACATTTTAGTGAAAAAAATATCCAGATTTCCATCACATCCTGTAGGAGCAGCATTATTGGCATGGCAGTCTCGACTAGCATTTGACTTTAAGTGAACCTCAGAGTAAAACAACAGGAAATGTAGTTAACATGTGAAAAGACTAATCAAAAGCCTGAGTAAATAATATGTTTTTAATCTATACTTGAACATTGAGACTGCATTTTAGTGGATGTGGAACTTTATACGGAAACTCTCTTCCCCCAGCCGTGACCTTTTTTAACCCTGTTTTCTTTGAACGCAGTAAACATGCTGGGTTGTAGTGCTCAATAAGTTCAGTAAAATACTCTAGGGCCAGACTATGTATGTTAGTACAAAGCGGATTCCAAAAAATTTGGGACACTAAATAAATTGGGAATAAAAACTGAATGCAATGATGTGGAGATGGCAAATGTCAATATTT
>JAUZSU010124748.1:0-17615 GCA_034780255.1 Parotocinclus maculicauda | reverse complement strand
CTCAAAGTGCCCCTGGCAAAATAAATACATCGGGGGTTAGCCGCCCATACACGTCCATTGGCCCTAAAAAGCCCCCGGACGTTACCACTATCTCTAGGGAACGCGGAAGGGCGCCGGTGGTCAAACGCGCAAACTGAACGGAGATGGAATCCCGATGGAATAACGATGACCTGGCCCCGAACAGCGTTAAAACCACGCCTTTATAGGACGTGAAGCATCTGTTTGGGATCAGGACATAATTACGATAATGAATATATAGGCCGCCTCACCGATAGCTCTGTAATGGCGACCGGCGAGGACGACCGAACGCTCCGGGGGAAGGTAGGAACCCTAACATAGTGTGGTGACCTTTATAAATCGAACAGCTATACAATGAGCTAGGGGTCTGTTGTAGCTACTGTTGCTATAAATTAACCTGTCTGGAAGGATCAATTGTATTTTGAAGCCTCATATTGTAGTTTTATATTATATTTATTGCAGTATTGTAGGATATGCAAAAAGTTATATAAGGACAAAGACTGGGAATTTATTTCGGAATATAATAGTATTGTTGGTCCACTAAGTTTCCAGCAGTACAAGTGGATGCCAAAATATGTAATGTGTCACTGGCTAGGGATGTCCCCATATGATGTTCCAATTACAAACCAGCCCCTACCCCAAGGAAGTCTGATACTTGGGCGCCAACCCCTGGCAGCAACAAGGTAATCTGGCAAATCCACACTCACTGTGACCAGAAACTGTGTAGAGTACAACCTGACCTTATGGTTTCAGTGACAACTGTGAGTTTCAGGAACCATATAGTTAACCCTTGTGTGCTCAGGGAATTGAACTGAAACACAAGTGTGTAAACAACAGATCTCTCTTCACCAGAGGTGGGGATTAAACTAGAGCAGTTGTCCATTGCTCTACCAACTGAGCCATTCTGCTTTGATCTGGCAAAAAGAGATCTGTTGGTTACAGAGTTGCACTGTGGGTCACCAGCATTCAAAGGTCCAGATATATTGTTTTTCAGTAACTGTTGTATCTAGCACATGGCTAATTCAAAAATATTAAATATACCAATATATAAACAATTATATAATCAATCAATGTAATATATAACCAATTAATAGTTATGTAACAATGTACAATAATTGAACATACTGAAAAAACATCAACATAAAATCATTTAATATAAATAATAGCAGTTAATTAGTTTCATAAATGTATAACAAGTACTCATTCAATGTATTCATTCAATTCAGTCAAATGTAATGAAGAGTGGATAGTTACTACTCAGAATCTCCAGGTGTGGTTTGCAGCATGAAAGTTAGTCATGCAGTTACAGAACCCTGTTCCTGTGAACTCTGTGAATTGATGCCCTGTCCAACAGGTATATCTGCCTGCACTAACTGAATTTCCATTTAGGCTTAAGACTCTCCTCTGTAACCCTAATAAGAAGAAACAACGTTAAAACAGGTTGCGTATTTGCTTGTGTTTATTGCTTTGGTATTTTATACTGTACTATTCATCATTCATTCATTAATTATTAATGATTAAAGCATGTGCTACTAACTTAAACAATTAATTATTTTTTCATTAATTTACCATATTTATTTACTGATGTTCTTCTGATTTGTATAATTGATTGTGCTATGTATTTCTGTTTTTATTTGAAGTGTTTAGTTCAATTTCTATCACTGTATTGTCTTTATGTTATTTACATTTAACTACTATGCAGATTTTTATTTACCATAACTCAAAACAATGGTGGGTCTCGTGATATTAATGTTCCTTAATACCGTGCCTTTTTTGTGAGTGTTTTCCAAAACTTGTTTTTGCTCTGACTTTTATGAATGTGTTTAAAGTACTTCATAACTTTGCAAATCAATGATTAGACAATTAATTTCTTTAGTTTAGAGTTCATCATTGCAGGGGGTACATAGTGAAACTAATTAACATTATAATAAACCATTATACACAAATAAGACTTTATAATCCCCCTTAAACATCAATTTTAATGTAATTACATAAATCACAAATTTAACTGGGAAACTATGTATATACTATTATTCTGTGCAAAAGTTGAAGGATTTTGTTCTTTATTATTATCGTTGTTGTTACTATTTCCTTGATTCTTTCAGTTTGCCTTAGTTTTTTCTGTATTTCCTTTCCTATTAATATTATTAATACATTTATTAGTTTAATTATGTTTTCCAAGTGTCTCTTTTAGGTAGCACAGTGGCTCAGTGGGTAGCACTGTTGTTTCACAGTGAGAAGGTCCTGGGTTAAATCCTGAGTAATGGGTCCTTTCTGTGTGGAGCCTACATGTCCTCCTCAAAGTGATGTGATAGTTTAATTGGTAACTCTAAAGTTCCCTGTCTAGGGTTGTTTCTACCCTGCGCCCTGTGCCACTGGCTAGGCACCGGCTGTCCTGTGAACCTGATCAGGATTAAGCAGAAGATGAATGAATAAATTTTTTTTTTCTTTTTCAGTTATTTCACTCTGCTTCTTTGTCCCCATTCCCTCCTTTCTCAATTTATCATATATGTATTTTAAAGCAACATATGCACTGTCTACACTCTAAGTAATAAGTGTCACTTATTGACAAACATTTTGATAGTAATTCAATGGCCTGTACTGCTTTCAGCCAGTAGGAACATGTGAATATTAGATTTTTTATTGTTAAAGGATGATGGAATCTTGTTTGAGAAATATAATTTAAATATAAAGAACCTTTTAAGGGAATAAATTTGGGTTTACATTTGTGTTATCAGCACTCAGCGGTACAGCATGCAGTCAGTAATAATCTGCATGGCTGCTCTGAGTAAATATGCTTTCATAGAAAAGACTCAGGAACAGATAATCCTGAATTATTGGTTATGGACCAGTGAATAGTGCTTATTTTTAATAAATAAAAGAACAGGTATTCCAGCTTGTTGGGAAGTTTCAGGTAAAAAATTTAAATAGGTGACTTTTAATCACTAATATTATTTATTGTTGAAGTAAGTGTTAGACTAGCATGCAATACGGGCAAATTAAAGAACATTTAAAACAGTATATCAGTTTATTATTATTACACATTAGTTTGTTACACATTTATTTGTTATGGTTATTTATTTTATTAAACAGAATAAACAACTAAATATAATTACATATGCAATGCATGCTTTGATTGTAAGCTGATTTACCACTCTAAAACTTTAGGTTAACATGAGGTCATGAGATTAACAAATATTCTAAAATAATATCAGACGGTGCATATTGACACAGGCTTCATTTGGTTGATACATTTAAGCATCTTCAGTAAAATGCTTTATACTGGCGAAAATTACTGGGGTCTGGCATTATGACAGAAAAGCTAGGTGCAAGGCAGTCACACAACTTAGACAGTCAGTCATCACAGAGGTCAATGTAAATAAACACTAATTACCTTATTCATTTTCATACCTGTTTAATCCAATTCTGGGTCACTATAATCTGGAACCGGAAGCACTGGATGCAATACATGAACCAATGCTAAACAAGGCACATATCCTTCACAGGGCAGACACACACAATCACTCACTAACACTAGGACCCTTTAGACACATGCTTGGAATTGAACCGTTCTCTGAGGTGACAGAAGCAGTGATTTAACTGTGCAAATCAAGGACCACTATGCTATTTCAGTATTTTAGTATTTCAGTTTATGAGGATAATCAGGCAGATACTGATAGATAGATATGATAAACTGAAAAATATTGAAAGAATTGTGTATAAGAGTGTAAAATAAAGACATTTCCTAAGAGTGAGAAATATTTATCTACTCTTATACATCTGCATCTCTATGCATTTCTGAACATGAAAAAAATAGGAAAAAAGAATAAAGGGTGTATGTGATGAAAACCTTACATATTGACAAACCTTCACAATCTTATTCTAACCAGATAAATAACAACTGGGAAAACCTCAAAAACATTCATAAAAATGATCTTTTACCCCCGTTCAATAAAAGTCTAATATACATTTAGGATTTTTCAGACATTAAAAAGGCCTGTCCAAAAAGATTGATTAGAAAAGAAAAGATTTCTTTTTATCGGCTGAAAACTTCCAGATTTGTGTTCTGAGTTTGCATTTGATATGCATTTACAAAAATAAATATTAATAATGTTGATGGAGCTGTCAGATAATCAATGAAAGTAAATGAAGTTGTGATGAATATTAAACACACTATGTGGATCAATGAAGGGATGAAAAACATCACACACTCATCATTCTCTGTTTAACTTAAACCGTAATCAATAATTCCTCAAAGAAAAAAAATCAACTCTACATGGCAAGAAGTTTGTAGACGTCTGACACCTGAAAATCAAACAGCATTTTTTTGGTTCAGCTGATTTATTAATGTCTGTGAAAAACATCAACAAGGTCAATGTTGCCACTGATTTTGGATAATAAGCCTTAGAGACACCATCACATTTTCCAAAGTTTTTCAGAGTTCTTCTACATATTTCTAAACTCAACAAAGCATTTCTTTAAAGTTAACATTGTCAATTTGGTCATTGGCATGCTGAATAAAGAAACAGATTAATTTTATACTGTATGTTTTTTGATCACTATAAGCTAGCATGTCTTGTGTAAACTATAGGTACTGCTAGCCATTTCTACACTAAGAGTACATAAAATGGCCCCTCTTCCCCTCCACTGGTTCCTACAAATGTTAAAAATAATATTTGCACATACTGTGGCCCACTGCTTATCTGGTAGGTGCACATAATAACCTGGCAGCTAAAAGAATGGGTGTTGGAAAAAGGTATGCAACTTGCTTATGTTTTATTAACTCAAATTATTTACTGTAGGTAATAATAATAATAATAATAATATTAATAATAATAATAATAATTTGGCCAAAAGGTCCATCACTGTATTTAACTTCTCCTTAGCACAGATAATGTATGCACTTCAAGTCTGTGTGCACTCAAGAGAGGGAGAAAAGACATGCTATAATCTGTCGCCTGCTGCCATTTTCCTCCTCTTTTTCTTTATTGCTTTTTCCTCCTCCCTGCACAGTTTAATCATGCTTCTGTGCCATGCGTCAATATCCACTCATTAAAAGCATTTGGCTGGCGTGGGTCCACGCTGTCAGCCAAAACAGCAGTGGGTTTGGTAGAGGACTGAAGATTAAAAATATGTTAATTTCATTTTGGACTCTGCTATATCGATTATGCTTGTCGTTCAATTTGTGCTTTTAAACGGTAATGTAAACTAGCATGTGCTCCCTTGGGGACTAACGGATGTAAGTAAGCATTTAATAGAACAGGAAATGAATGGTGGCCAATATATAGACAGAAAAGTGCTAATGAATTGTGTGAATGAGACTCTCACTTTGTGTCTTTGTATCTTTAAAATAAGTGACATTTGAACGTTTTACTCTTTCAGTTTCATTTCATACAGTTGTATCTGGAGATGTAAAACAAGCATTTAAATTCAATTTAATCAAACAACTGCAAATCAAGAATGAACATAATGTTTAATAACAGTGAATGTGCATAAACATTAGGAATTCTAATTAGAATGTAATCAATTATAGGTTAGAAATCAATGCCATATTAAGAGTCTAATTTGAAATATATGAAAAAACATAGGAAAAGATGGAAAATACATTTACCAAAAACTTTTCTTTTCTTTTTTAACGTCAGCAAGACCACTCCACCACCCTGACATGTAAGAATGAAACAAGGGACATAGAACAATCCAGACAAGGACTTGCATGTGTAGCATGAGTGGAGGAATGAGAAGGCATGTAGGTAACTTCTTTCCTGTTTAGTAATTTTAACAGATACTTCAGATCTAATTAAAAAAATTGACTTTGATATAGATGACCTTGTTGTTATTTCACAAAGTGGTTTGATCTTAGTTTATAAACTATTTGTAACTAATATGTGCACCTATCTATCTATCTTCATCTATCTGCTACTACAACTGCTTTTATTTGTAACCTACCAGAAATAATATTTAAACTCATTGCTCAAATCAATTGGATAAAGTTGCTCCTGCTAGGGTCAAACACATTAGGGAAAAAGGCTAACACCAATGGTATAATGACCACCCCAAAACAAGTATAAACATGACCAAACTAAACCTAAAGCTGTATATTACTTTTTATTGATAGAGAAAAATAAAAAAAAACTCTTGCTTTTTTTTCAAAATGAAAGATCATGTAATTATAGAATCTAAAACCATTACAGAATATGACTCTGAATTTGACCTAATTTGAACAGCAGTGATTTCTTAAACTTCTTGAAGGATAAGATAGAATGCATTTGCCATAAAAACCCAGCTATTCAGCAGCACTAGCATAGTCAATTGTTTGAATAGCTGTACAAAGGCTGCACATTTTTATTCCAATTACCAATACTGGACTTTTCTTGCTGATCAGATCATTATAATGTTTACCAGGTCCAATTCAGCTTTGACTATGTGCACCTATTTTTTAAGTATGCAGTTATTATCCCAATAAATAAAAAAATCAACCTTGACCAGTGTGCTGTCAAATTATAGACCAATTTCAAATCTACCTTAATTTTTCAAAATATATAAAAAATGTTTATAGTAATGGTACAGTGGGGAAAATAGGTATTTGATGCATTGCCGATCTTGCAAGTTTCCCCACAAAGAATGGAGAGGTCTGTAATTTTTATCGTAAGTACACTTCAACTGTGAGAATCAGAAAACAAAAATTCCAGAAAATCACAATGTATCATTATTGAATAATTAATTTGCATTTATTGCATAAAATAAGTATTTGATCACCTACCAATCAGCAAGAATTCTGGCTCTTACAGATCTGTTAGTTTTTATTTAAGAAGCACTCATATTCTGCACTCATTAGCTATATTAATTGCACCTGTTTGAACTCTTTTCCTGTATAAAAGTTGCCTGTCCACACACTCAATCAATCACACTCCAACCTCTCCACCATGGCCAAGACCAAACAGCTGTTTAAGGACACCAGGGAAAAAATTGTAGACATGCAAATGGGTGGGATGGGCTACTGGACAGTAGGCAACAGCTTGGTGAGAAGGCAACAACTGTTGGCTTAGTTCTTAGAAAATGGAAGAAACACAAAATGACTGTCAATCTTTGTCAGTCTGGGGCTTCATGCAAGATCTCACTTTGTGTGGTAAAAATTAGAAAGGTCAAGAATCAGCCCATAATTGGACCAGATGACCTCATCAATGACCTGGAGTAAATACCGTTAATAACCACACTACACACTACAGGACACACAAGGCCCCCCTGCTCACGGCCATATAATGGATGTGTTTATTCATTGTTCTGTTAGATTTAAGTGCAGCATTTGGCACTATAGATTGTGATATCTTCTCAAAACCAAAGTTTGGTGTGCCTTAGAGTTCTGTGCTCTGTTCTTGCTTATTCTTTCTGCTACTACGCTCAATTCGTTAACATAACATTCATTTCCACTACTACGCAGATGATACGCAGTTGTACATATCAGCCAAACTAAAAGGCATCGTTGCAATTAGTACAATGCAGTATTGTGTACAGAAAATAAAAATTTGAATCTCCTTTAATTTTCTTTCTTTCTATGAGAGAGAGATTAGCTACATCTCTGCTAAACCTGGACGTCTGTTGTTTCTGTAAAAAACACAGGTTTTTCTTTTGATTCAGATCACTCCTTTGATATGTCAATTAGCAACATTAACATTAGTAACATTATTAGCATTGCCTTCTTTCAGTTATGTAATATTGCAAAACTTAGAAATATACTCTGCTGAGAAACTGGAAAATGCTCCCTACTGTAATTCAGGATACAGAAACTCTCCAAATGGTTAAGTCTATGCTAATATGTATGCAGGTTTGTGAACTCTGTCTGGGGGTCTTTCTGGGCTGCTACCTGCCCTGTCATGCTTTGGCCTTTGGCTGAAAATGTCTGGTGGGCAGGGATTAGTTCTTTTTCTTTGATCTTAAGTTGTGCATCCCTGCCTTAGACCAAGGGCAGAGCTTGGGTTCATATTCAAAAAGTTTTATGGTGATCTAAGATGTTGGGTGCTGTCTTACTGCATCTAAATTGCAATCATACTGCAGTACACCGTACAGAAGTTTAACAGGACAGGTTCCACTCAGAACATTTCATGCCATGCCCAAAGAGGTGGAGTGCACATGCTCAGCATCATATCCAGAGGTTAGCTTTTGAAAATAGATGTATGAGTGCTGCCAGCATTGCTGCAGAGGTTAAAGAGATGGGGGGTCAGCCTGTCAGTGCTCAGACCATATGTCGCACACTGTATCAAATTGGATTGCAAGCCTTTCATCCTAGATGGCTTACCTTAAATAGTCCCACCTTTCATACTGCTCACTTACTCTCTCAGAAACCTTAACTTCGCTTAACTTTGCAGGTGTAGATTTGTCGCCAAATTTTTTGAGAATGGCACACATTTTAGTTTTCACACAGTTTGCTGCATCAGTTCTTATGGTGGCAATTGTATTAAATCTAAATCGTGAACAGTGATCAGATGAATTGCAATTAATTGCAATGTCAATCCCTGCCATGAAAATGACCGTATCATAATAATTACTGCATTAAAGCCACTGCATTTCAGCCCTACAAAATGGCCTGCAATATCATTTCAGTGATGATTTCGTTAGCTCAGGAGAAAAGGTTAATGAAGACAAGCCAGCTGATATCACTCTGTGATGCTGTTTGTCATGTCTGTCTGTTGATTAGAAGAGCAGATTGGTTGTTTGTAATGGGTAGTAGCGCTTTTAATTTTTAACTGTGGTTACTTCCAAAAAAAGAAGTAATTTCTCTCCATGAGAAACATGAAGGACTTTCTGCAGGACGTTTAGGGATTGGACAGTTAAGGAACGGGTTGCCATCATTCAGGATTTTGCCCAGAAGCTAATATCTAGCATGCTGAGGCGAATTGCAGAAGTCTTAAAGAAGTCACCACTGTAAATATTAAGTATCTGCTTAAACTGGGTGTAACTGACAATAAAAAGTAACATATGGAAAAAAACATACGGAATGCTTATAATTGTACTTCATTTTACCATATAAACATCTGAAAAAAGGTTCTACTGAAAAATTGGGACAGTAACTTCATGAAACCCACAATTTTTTAAATCTGTGAAATCAAGAAAATTTCTCACATGTAGACAATACCTTATGGCTACCCCTCTACAAGGGTGCAGCAGTGTGAAATGACTCTATACACTCTTTTATACACTGATATTAATTATCCTTCTTTATTTCATAGGCCAGAACATCAACAAATCTTTAAAATGAACAGAAAGATAGCCTATTTTAGTTTGTTCCCTATGGAGATTGTATTCCTTCCTTTAATTCAGAATTCGACAACACTGTAATATATCAGAAGATTTTCATATAAATTTTGTACAAATGATAGACACTACTCCTATCTGGACAAACTTTGTGTTCTTAAATCCCAGAATGAACTCTGGTAGAGGCTAATTGGCTTGTCGGTGTGTTTCGTTTAACACCAGCACATTCGTGTGAAATGGTCCTGCTGTGCTTCATATGGGCCCAACACCCTCCACATGCCACCACACATGCCACTAATTGGCACCTCTGCATGACCTCTGGCTGGTAAAGGGCATGCAAGTGCCAACAAAGTCAAAACACAATAACAAAAGAGCGTGTTTGACTTACTAGAGTGTCTTTTAGAGCAGTATTAATCTTATAGCATAGAGCCTGACTAACTACCTAACTTAATTTAAACTAGTGAGTTCTGCCTATTATAAGATTTTCTTTTCAAAGCATTCTTTATAACATTGTTTGCAGCCCGGATACCAGTGCCAAGAAACTACAGACTACACTCATAGGTCACACTAAAAACCTATAGAAGCTATTTTTTTCCTGAAATTTGTGTTTTTTAAAATGTGTAAATATGTCCTGGATTTTCTGTATGTAGCTTAAAAAAGACCCTGAGAAATTAAATACGGTCATAATACCACTGCTAAAAACAGAAATCTAATGGTGGCCTAAGGAATTTGCACAGTACTGTATTGTTCATGAGAAAAGGACTGATGATCTTAGGAACTAAGGTTGCAAACAACATCTGAGAGCACCCCTCATTGATTGCATACACCACACACCCAGCCTCTACTCTGAGATTCTAACTCACCTCGGGCAGGCTTAAGTATGCATTTAAGCCTGTGAAACCAACATGTACTGCAATTCACACTTTCATCTAAAAAAAAAATTTTAACCGTGTGTCGCGCTTTAGACAAAGTGGTCTGAATTGCAGAGCAGATATGCATCTTCAGGCATTTACACTATGAGAGATACACAGATGACTCAGTATTCAAAGAATATTGCAACAATTCAATCATCAAATACAGGGTGAGACAAAAGTCACAGGACATGTCAAGTGTGTGAACTTCTCTTAAAGGCTGTTGAGGTTTCTTCATCTGTAGTGGTCTCCAGACTTAGCTTATTGTTCACAGTCCTGGTTTCTCTGAATTTGTCTATTAGGGATGCAACAGTGCTATGTGGAATTGGTGGTCGGGTTGTTTCTGGGTGTCGGTTGTTGAAGTCTGCGGCTGTAATTTGGCAACTGCATTCCGTCTTTACAGACATCAAAATCAATTCCATCTTCAGTTACCGGTGACAAACAACAAAAGTTTTAAAATGTGTGTTGATAGCTTTTGAACCACAAGAGATATTGCAAAATTGATTGCACTAATTGCTTTCTAAATCTATTCTTGTCTTCTTTGGTATGCTTCATGACCACTGTTCTATTGGAAAAACTTGCCCTTGATCCAATATGGTGGCTCTTAAGATGGCAGGCATGTTCCGAATATAGCCTAAAAGCTAGGCCCCCTTACCTGGGGTATCAGATATGTCATTTTCCCTATTGTTTCTGAAATATATGGTGTCCTGTGGCTTTTGACTCACCCTGTATAAATACATATAGTATCTCTCAAGCAAAATTGTCACTAGGGCTTGAGCCACTCTGGTTCATATCCTGTTTCTGGAAAGGTGATGCAGTTTATAGAGTTGCATGCATTTCTGATCACTGTTTAAATGGTTACTGAAATCCCTGAAAATATTACAATAAAAAAAAGTTTAAGGACATCTGTCAGACCATTTGATTAAATTAGTACATTAAAATGAATATGAGATATCAACTCTAAATGATGCATAAGTCTCTAGTGTAAAAATCCTCACTGTGACACTCAGCAGCAGTGTGCAGATCTTGTTTAGATGATGGACCATTATCAGAACAGCAGTGAAAGGTTAACTGAAATTAAATTCTGTAATTGTCATATGGTTATTTTAAAATATGAAATGCCTGTTTAATACACAATTACTGTTTGGTTTCCCTTAGTTTTTTGCCATTTGCTCATTTGCAGTCTATGCTTCGCATTGTAACATTATTTATTGTTAAAAGTACAATAAAAATGAATTGAAATGTAACTTTTTTTAGCCCACCTTTTAGTCTGCTTAAGTTTGTGACCTGTTATGTACAAATTGCAGCCAATAAAAAAAAATCCAGAGTTATTGTGCAATTACATGTACATGACATTTGAAGAGCGTCATCGCATACATTTTGCAAAAATAATACACAGCAAGCTCAGAATAGAGCAAAGATTTCCTAATGTTATCACAGGAAAATAGTTAGCACAAACAGCTAATGCACGTCTACATATTCTACATGTATTGCTGTCTAGGTGCAGAGGTAGCAGGAGTACACAAGTTCTTAACTAATACTTACTGACCTACTTGCTGATAAGTAAAAATACTTCTAATCTGTTAAAAATATACTCAAGTAAAAATTTACAGCTTGACATATTTTACTCACAGCTACTAGGTGTATTAAAGACCATTATATGAAACAAAATTTTTAAAAAGTTAAATAATGTATATAAAGAAATACTTTATAATAAAGAAACGAAAGAAAGAAAGAAATGTATTCTAATAAGGGCAAGAGGTACTGATCTATGACAGAGAGAGTACATAACAGCTTGCACAACGACTACATGAATCATCTACAAAGATCATACAAATTATATTATCATATTTACTGTGGCTAACAACAAAACCAGGCTGTGTTGAGCTGGCTTTTCAGTCACATTGTATAGTAACCAGGACAATTTTTTAACGCTGGTTCAATAAAGATACATTATTAGCAAATTTCCTGTTTCCTATATCCTGCTTTTTTAAATTGTTCATAACTATATATTCCAATATTCTCTAATGCAATATGTCATGATAATTATTTTGTCTATTCATCAGAAATATAATTTCACTGTCCCATGACCATGGATAAACCTCTAGCATCTGAGTATTAAAATTAGGTTAATGTGTATACAGCTATATTTGAAATTTGAATGCATAACCCTGAACACACAATCTCTATAATATCTAATAGATGTATCATATAAATGCATGTAAAGGCATACCTGGCTTCCAGGTTTCCAGGCAACCTGGCTCGTGATGTGCAATGAGCATATACAAAAAGAGGTGCACAACCATGTGACAGGTGTTACTACCGCAATCACATTAGTGTAGCAGATCTGAATTTGTTAAAATAGGTAGATCTTTGTTTCGGTGATCCCTTCTAAATAGTTCCGCAAAGAGTAAGGGCATATAGGTCAACATGTTTGTCTTTCTGGGAACTTTTTATTTCCCAAAATGGCCCAAACACGCAGACACACACACAAGCCCACAACTATGGAGATCTGTTTTTTAAATTCCAGGAGTGCTTTTTGGTAGGGTCGGGAATCTCACAGGCACAACCTGTCGTTTGATAGGCATCGATGATCCAGAGGTATGACATTTTAATACAGTATAGACAGTGACAGAAAGTATATCAGTAAAACACTGACTACATAATATGTATTAAAACAGTCCAGTTAGACTGTTTCAGATACTGAATAAACTGATTAATAAATGTGTTAAATAGAAAAAACTATAGATCTGTGCATATACCTGTTTCTAATACAATGATTTGTTGGTTTTATAAATGAACATATTTTTGTACACAAACAACTTAATGTTTAATATTCTCAGGTAACTATTTTATTTTGACACTGTTTCTCCCATTTCTGTTACTCATAAGAATAGAAACCTAATTAGCAAATAGCCACATTTTAATGATTTACCCAAAAAATTATTTTTACAATAAACAAATAACAACTAAACATAATTTTGGTAACAAGATAGTAAATTGAGACTGACCTTCTCAGGGTTACAATATCATCAAATACAGAGAACCAAATAAAAGAGAACTTACTTTTGGTCATCCAGTGACTTTCTAAAGATCCAACTGATGCATCTTCCCACTGAATATGTGACTAGTGTTATGTTCCCTACTTTTCAGATGTAGAAATATGTCAGGTTAACAGGACTGACTGAAAACCTGAGGACAGGACTAAAATATGCATTTAAAAGTAAATTGTTATGGACTGCTGAAAAAAAAGTTTAGGCATAGATTGTATATGGAATTTTGCAATGCAAATAAATATCTTATGCAGTGTAATTATTATATCTTATTATAAACCGTAATGCTATAGGAAAGAAACCACTGACAAATGCAATTTTCCGTGTCCTAGGTAGTGTTTGAAAATGTTTTAAGTTATATTGCAATTTGATTACTGTACAGGACACCTTACTTAATAATAAAATGTTTCTTAGAAAATGAAATAACATAATATTTTTTTTTGTACAGTTAATATTTAATTGCATTATAGACACACACACACACACACACACACACACACACACACACACACACACAATGTCCTAGGAATGGAATTTGCACCCATTTGGTGGAATGGCTCTTACACACAAAAAAATTATAATACCAATGCTTATTCCCTGCACAGCTTGCATATCAAAACACAGAACTAGATGTGCTCAAATGTTTGTTTATATGAATACTGCATTAGGTGCTATTACTGATTACTTGTTTAAATTAAGGCCCCATTATCGGAGTTAGATTCCTTTTGCAAACCTACTGCACTGCATGTATTCTGCGGTTTCCCTCAGGCTCAGGCAGATGAGTGCAGATTTCTGTTGTGCAAGTGGTTTTAGTAGCCTCAGGGGAAAAAGTGTGCACTTTAAAGCAAGAAGTCATTTATCAACATTTATACCGTATTTTGTTTTTTGCTGTGTTACACATACAAGACGAAAAACTGTAATACACTTACCTCGATAATTACTGCCTTCATAGGTGGCACCTTCAAGGTGGGTTGTAAAATATGCATTTGTTGTATAAAAATAATCAAAATTCTAATTACAATAAAATTCCTTTAGGCAACATAGATTTTTGTTTTTTTTACAGTGTTATTCCTGTTCCGTTGCAGTGTAAATTTGAAGTAAATAAAAGATTCACTGATGTAAATAACATCTTACTGAATGATAGTGACTTGAACTACAGAGAAAGGTTTAACTATAGTATTCAAACTGTGACCCACTGTGAGAAACAAATTTCAAACACACTGCCACAGATAAGAATAATATTAGTAGCACATGCAGATGTGCAAAATTGTTTTGTATTGAATTGTTACTAAATTGTCCATATCTTCACATACAACACAAAATAAATTTTGTGCTCATAAATACTATAACCTTCCAATTATGGAGAAATAAAAAGCTTCTGTTTTATAGAATTCATTCTCTATCATTTGTCACGACCTTACTTCCTGTGAGAGAAAATAAAAACATTGCCATTTTCCAGCTGCCATTTGATTTTTATTCATTATAGTCCACTGTGACATATGCTAATCAGTAACACCTACTCTGTCTTGTGTTCATTTGCACATCACCTCCTACTTTGATTTGACCTACAGGAAGCCATCCAAAAAAACAGGAAAAAGATAATTATTCAGTTCTTACAATTTTGGATAATTCATGAGCACTTTGGGTGGTGTCCACATGCTCTAGTCTGATTGTGTAGTTCTTTTCATCAGGTTGTGTTCCTGAACACCCATTCATTTATTATTTTATTAGGTTTTGGTTTAGATTTTTTAAGTTTTGGTTTAGGGTATGTTTTCAGTTAAATGATTAATGATTAATTGTGTGCTTTGAGTGAATGTGTAGCCTGATAATGTCACCATCTAAGCCAGACAACAAAAAGCTTTAGCAGTGAAAGAAAATAGCTAGTAATTGCTGCTGAACTGTGTTTAAAAGGATTATTTGACATTCTGAACAAGAGCACAGTGAATCTCATGCATGAACAAATGAGTCACTGGAGACTAAACTGTTACAGGATCATTTGAGGAGACACACTCTTGTCTCTTTTGCTTCTTGTCATTTTTGTCATCGTTATGTTTGTTGTTCCGTGTGGTTTATCTCTAAAAAAATCAGGGTGCAGCGCGGCCTCCACCCAAAATGCACGAACACACACGCACACACATACACACACACACACACACTCACACACACACACACACAACAGGGTGGAATAAGGCGATTAAAACCTTTTGTATACAAACAGTTTAAATAAGGCTTTATCTGGAGCTGGAGCTCAGTGGCAGAATAAAGCTACAGTACAGGAACACGACACAGCATTGTCCCGGAATAAAATACTTTATTTCATAAAGAAGATAACAATCTGTTTCTTCAAGGTCTAAGTAAACACAGCAAATTGCCTTTAATTACCATATTTGTACACTAAACTAACAAGTGTACTGTTATACAACACAGCTGAGTTGGACAAAGAAAAAAACAACACAATAAAAGGAAACAGTCGGGTAAAGGGTAAAAAAAAGATAAAGACCAGTAAGTACTGTGAGTAAACTTCTTCTGAATTTATGAATGTAGCGTACTCTGTTTCCACATTAATCTCAAAAACAAATATACAGTGGAGGAAATAAGTATTTGATACTCTGCAAGTTTTCCCATCTAAAAAGAATGGAGAGGTCTGTAATTTTTATCGTAGGTACGCATCAACTGTGAGAGACAGAATCTTACAACAAAGACAATCCATAAAATCACATTGTGATAACTAATTTACATTTTATTGCATGAAATTAGTATTTCATAAAATCGAAAGACAGAACTTAATATTTGGTACAGAAACATTTGTTTGCAACTACAGAGGTCAGGTGTTTCCTGTAGTTTTTGACCAAGTTTGCAAACACTGCAGCAGGGATTTTGGCCCACTCCTCCATACAATACTCTCCAGATTTTTATGGTTTCAGGGTTGTCGCTGGATAACATTGAGTTTCAGTTCCCTCCAAAGATTTTCTATTGTGTTCAGGTCTGGAAACTCATTGTCATGCTGGAAGACCCAGCCATGACCCATCTTTAATGTTCTTACTGAAGGAAGGAGGATGTTGGCCAAAATCGCATGATACATGACCCCATCCATTTTCTCTTCAATATTGTGCAGTTGTCCAGTCCCCTTTGCATAAAATAACCCCCAAAGCATCATGTTTCAACCACTATGCTTCACAGTTGGGACGATGTTCTTGGAGTTGTACTCATTCCTTCCTCCAAACACGGCGAGTGGATGTCATACCCAAAAACTTTGGTCTCATCTGACCACATGACCTTCTCCCATGCCTCCTCTGGATCATCCAAATGGTCATTGGTGAACTTCAAATGGGCCTGGGCATCTGGTGGTGTGAGCAGGGGGACCTTGAGTGACCTGCAGGACTTGACACATGACAGCTGTGTCTATTATTATCGGTCATCTTTGATACTGTGGTCCCAGCTCTCTTCAGGGAATTGACCAGGGCCTCCCATGTAGTTCTGGCCTATCTCAGAATCATCCTTACCCCACCATGTGAGATCTTGCATTGACTGCCAGACTGAGGAAGATTGATAGTCATCTTGTGTTTCTTCCATTTTCTAATAATTGCACCAGCAGTTCTCGCCAAATTGTTCCAAAAAGTTATGCAGTGCAAACCCGTATTTATTCTGTTAATAGATTTATTGTTTAAGTAACTTAATTCATGAGTATATAATTTAGGCACCATTTTTCAGAAAAATCAAGACAAAAAGGCACAGGATAACCTACAATCTAACCTAACTCAAAATAGTCCATTAACTTTTTTCTTTACATAATCTGTTATATCCTAATTTGGCTTATTGTGTTAAGATTATTTTAATAGACTTAATTTATTACAAATTTTTCACTGAATTTTCAGAACATGAAGAATTTCAGAATGAGATAGATAACATCCATTTTAGGAACCACAGACTTTTGTTGACATTTTGTGGTAGACATACATTAGTCGCCTTGTCCAGTAATGTTTATGAGCCAATATGGAACTAATAAACCATTAATTAAAGTTAGTTTTGTTAAGTGAAAGTATGCAACATTAATGACAGCATCTTACTGACACTGGCTTTGTCAAATACAGCATTAGAACAATGGATCTTCACAAATTTGTGATTGTAGTGTTTTTCAATCTTGAATAAGTATACAATGCTTTGATATTTCATGAGAAAGAACAACATTGCATAAATTAAGTGATGACCACCTCCCAAAATGTCTTCCCTTGACTTGCACTCTATACAAATAAGCTCCATCTGATTCATATTATATTTTGAAACTCTAAATCAATTAATCTGTTATTCATGAACTACAAACCGGATTCCAAAAAAGTTGGGACACTAAACAAATTGTGAATAAAAACTGAATGCAATGATGTGG
>JAUZSU010124738.1:0-17617 GCA_034780255.1 Parotocinclus maculicauda | reverse complement strand
GCTGACATTACCCTGGATACCGTGGCTCTTGATACATCACAAACCTCCCACACTAAAATGACAGGTGTTTCAGTTTCCTTGTCTAACCCCTGTATGTTAGAGGCATGTCGAGCAATTATCAATCTCTTACCAAGAAGTACACTACCCAAAAGTAGCCTCTCAGAACATTTTTATAGAGCAGTTAAGGGAGCACTTTTATGCCCTCTTGTGGCTAAACCCAGTATCTAATTAGACATCACCTGTAATCATTTACATATCTGCCTGTGATGTAACTGCATATTGAGTTTTGAAATCTGACATTTCCACCCAGGTCCTTTATCTTTTTTTGCCAATTAGTGTACATAAATCAAAAAGTGTACATAAAGTGTTTTTGGTAAGACTGATTTTTTTACCTTAAAAATACGTTTTTGTTAAGAGGTCATCTGTTTTACGCCTTAGATGGATTTGTAGAGAAAGAGTAAAAGAGATAAAATTCTGTGCTAGCCTTATTACCAAGCTATGCGGGCATTACAGGCATGACAGCAGCACAATTCAGAACAATTTGTTTCCTGTGTTCATGTATTAAGGACTTAATATATGCCAGTGGATTCACTGACAAATAAGTAAAATCCAATCCATCACGATGTAATGTAATATTTTAAGGCCTGTCTAAGACTGGTACATGTCTACAAGCTTACAGCCATAAATAAAGTTACCAGTAAGATTAGTAATGTTTTTAATCTTATCTAAGTGGTTTGTGATTAATTGAACATGAGTTACGTAATACATTTTTAAATGCATTTATTTGGGTGGTAGGAACTACCATTGCTGGGTGGAGAGCTGGATGACTCGCCCAGATTTGAAAGCAGACTTTGATGGCTGGCAGGCCAGTGACCCCACTCCACAAGAGAGGAGTGATGGTAAGCACACTTCCATTTTGTCTGTGCCTTTACAAATACTTAAGGCTGTTATGAGCACTGTGGTAGATGAGGTACCTTAAGAGAGACTAAAGGGCGGAAGTCAAATGTAGTTGATTTACACCCATTTATTTCCCCTCCACTAGATGTGTTCTGCTGTGGGCCAGTCCCTGTAAAAGCAATAAAGGAAGGAGAACTTATGTTCAAGTACGATGCTCCATTTGTGTTCACGGAAGTAAATGCTAACGTGGAGACATACCTGAAGTACAAAGATGGCAGTACACGAAAGATTGTTGATACTACGCAGGTTGGTCAGAAGATCAGCACCAAGAGTGTTGGGAGTGACGAAAGGGAGGACATTACACACCTTTACAAGTACCCAGAGGGTAACTTCCACCCATTCATATACACCATTGTTTATCTCTTACATGTTTTTGTAACAAACTGTACATATTCTATAGCCAAACTAACAACAACATTAGAGCCCACAACCACTGCAAATTACTGGCCTTCAAAAGTCATAATCATAAAATCATTCGGATGGTGCTCCCCAATCCACATTCCTCACTGTTAAAATGTAAATCTACAAAAGCACTCTGAGCAGGTAAATATATTTTGTATAATGAGAATAATAAATTCCCATCAGTTTATATAGTGTGATGTCATCCCTGCTTCAGGTTCTGCAGAGGAACGTGAAGTATTTAAAAAAGCCAACCACCAAAACAAACTGCTGAACCAGCTGGATAACACTGGTCTCCAAATCAACATCAAGGTCTCCCTGGAAATGAAGAAGGGTTGTGATTTTGATGTTTTTGCTGTGGTAACTAACAACACACCTGAGTTAAAGAAGTGTCGCCTGGTGTTTGCCTCGCGCGCAATATCCTACGATGGATCTATTGGACAGGAATGTGGCTTCAAAGACCTGCTTAATGTCGAGCTGCCACCTGCAGGAGGTGTGTATGTGTGTGTACCGACAGTCACTGTATAGGCATGTGATTTAGACACATTTAATATATATGTATGTGTTATCAGGATTGTGGTAGCCTAGCAGTTAAGGTACTGGACTCTGGACCTGATGGTACAGGGTTTAAATACCATCTGCCAAGCTGTCACAGTTGGGCAGGTGGCAGCCCTTAACCCACCATTGCTTGAATTGGAAGACTGTATCAGTTTTAAGTCACTCTGGATAAGGGCATCTGCTAAATGCCGTAAATGTTAATGTTATATAACTTCAATATCCTTGTCTGCCTGTGTTTTAGAGAGGAAGGTCCCACTACGGTTGAACTACAGTAAATATTGCGACCGCATAATGCAGGACAACCTGATCCGCCTGGGAGCTCTGCTGATCGACTGCAGTACCCGAAAGGCCATCCTGGCCATGCGCACCATTGTCCTTGAAAATCCAGATATTAAGATCAGGGTAATAACACACTGCTATGATAATTTCAGTGACAGAGACAGCAAAAGAGAGAGTGAAAAACAAATCAAAACACAGTTGTAGTGGTAAGGTATTGACTCTCATCTGCCACACTTTGATCACATTATTAAACTAATTGTAAACAGTACCCCCTTGTTCTTTAAATATACAGGATTAGACAGATTAGAGTAGCAAATTACGTAAATACGTACACAACATAAAAATACATGTTTTATGCAAGCAAAAGTCATATTTAGTTTGAAATTTGTGGTTTCTACCCTTCCAAAAAACATTTCAGCTGAAGCTTCTATTTAGTTTAAAGGTTCAATTTGACATGTCGATGAAGTGTATATACTATGTGTGTCATACTAGAAACATTCCATTAACTTATATAGGCTGTTTTTCTGAATTTTCTGAAAATTTATTTTGTAATACTGGATACAAAGTCCATGTTTTTTTTTGGTTGTATGATATGGTAAGTCATTTCAATGCTAAAACAACAAATATGTTGGTAGCATATTGGCCTAAGACTTTTGCATAGTAATATTTTGTTATAAAACAGTTCAAATATTCAGCATCCCATCCCTTAGGCACAGCAACTCATGTCTATGTCTGATGCCTAACCTACCTAGAAGGAACAGGGTATGAACTTGGGTCACTGCAGCAGAGAGCTAATAACTGAAATCTTTGTAAAATTATTTATCTGTCATTGTGCTTTAGATCTTGGGAGAACCCAAAGTGAACCGTAAGCTGGCAGCAGAACTAACAGTGAAGAACACGTTGCCGGAAACAATAGGTGCATGCTGCTTCAGCATTGAGGGAGCCAACCTCACTGGATCCAGCACTATTACTCAGAGGTGTGTTTGGTAGAGAAAACACTGCTTACATGAATGTATTATATAATACAAGGACTGAATAATTATAACAAAACATACACCCAAACCTACAGCATCCAAACACTACAAACTGTTTTCCTAAAACTTATAGCTATTTTCCAGTTTAAGTTTATCCTTTAATCTGAGCGAAACACTTCCAAATCATAATAATTTCACCACCATGTGCACTATTTTCCTTTCTCCAGGCATATTGCTTTTCATGCACACACAAATTTTGGATTGTTTATGTACCACATACTATACAGCAATGTTCCATTTGGAGAGTTGTTGCTTTCTAGTTGCAGGCCCACCATGCACACCATTGTTGTGGAGTGTTCTCCTCATTGTAGACATATAAAGAGGCCTTATTCGCTTCGAATTTAACATGTTTTTTGTGAGCTCATAAGCTATTACTTGCCTTGCTTTTGGAGTTTCCTAAGCAACCGAATAGCTATAGTGTTGAAAATATGTACAATATATTTGTGGATTTGAAGGGTTCAAACAACTTAGAGATCAAATTTGATCCTTTTCTAGTTTGATTGATATCAACAACTCTTTTTTTTCTGAGGTCCCAAAAAGACCTTTGTTAGTGCCATGATATGCTTTCCAATTTTAAGGGGTATTCAAGATTTTAAGTGCCACTGTGTGATGCATGAACAAGAAAACAAATTAGGAAAACTAAATGCAGTATAACCAATTTCAGTTGAATATGAAATTTTAGAAGGCTGTGTTTATGGATTCGTTATATCCTAGACTGAAACAGCAAAAACAAAGGGTGTATTAAAAATGATTTAAGATTACTTAGTTCCACTCCACTCCTAGTTCCAACATCTACAGCAATATTATGATTGCAGGAATCGCTGATAATTTTATGTTGTTGTAATGTCTATGTAAGTAGTTGTTATAAGTATGCAAATAATGTGTATTTTTGTATGTCACAGTATTCCAAATAGTATCCCGCCGGGAGAAGAAGCTAAGGTCAAGATGTACTTCACTCCCACCCATCATGGCCTGCGCAAACTATTGGTGGACTTCAACAGTGACCGGCTTGGTCTGGTTAAAGGTTTCAAGAACATTATAATTGGCAAATAAAGTCCCTGACCGCTTGAGCACAGACAAGTTAGATGATTCAAGGCTAGTGTACCCAAAATATTAATAATAAATGATAAATTCTACTTGAATTATTGACTTTTTGACTATTTAGTTATCTCAACAACATATTCACAAAATGTCATTAAAAAGTATTCAGTAAGCATGAAATTTCCTCATAACCAATTACATCTAATATTGATATTATTAGTGATAAAAACAGACCCCCAAACTAGGAAGCTAGCCAGTAAGCAATTAGTTAGCCAATTATTTAGATGTATTATGACCAGTATTAGTAAATAAATCACTTTGAATATTATTCAAATAAAGATCCCAATACTTGCATTCCCCTTTTTTATGCATGTGACCAATGTGAGCTGTTTACTGTTTACCTGCCTGCAGATCATATATGTATACTTGTTAAGTAATACTTTGAATGAAACACTTTAAACACTTTCTGAGGAAACATAAACTTACATACAAACTTTCTGACTTTCAGTTAAAAGTCAGAAATCCCAGTTGAAAGCTACAAAGATATTGATGAGAAACATCCAGTTAGTGCTTGACAGTAAGCTTTTTGTGAGGTGGCAGAATAAAACATAATTGCATTATTATTAAATACATAACTAGATTAGTTGATCAGTGTTAGTAGTGAAGTCTATTTCATAGGCTATAAGCAGTATCTAACAGGTATGCTGTTCTGATGACAATATTTTACTGAGTCCTTCCCTAATTGTTTAATTATGATTTTTTTTGTACCTGGTATTATTATTATTATTATTGATGGATTAAATAATGGATTAAAGTACTTGTTTGCTGGAGTTTTAACAATATTCTAAAGGGAAAAGTTGTCCATTGTGTAACAACAATAATAAGAGCCAATGATCTCTGACATACAGCTCATTTTGTTTCATATTCTACATAGTTACAGGAAACCTGCAACATTCCTTTATCACTAGTTTGTGTGGCTTTTTAAATTACAATTATGTACTAATATATAATGGATTAATAATGTAATCATTTACCTACTCTACCAGTGACTCTACAAGTGCACAATGTACAGTTCAAGCACAAAATATACTGCTCACAAAAATTAGGCGATATATCATTTTAAAATGATAAGTGTCTTTGTTGGAAATGAGGCCAGAATTAATTTTGATTATATAGCAGTAATTCCCTGCTGTATTCTGCATTGGTTTAATGGCTAGTGGCTGCTATAGGCCAGTAAATTCTGTTATTAGTATACAGTCTTATTCAAACACTTGGATGGGAACAATAGATGGGAACAAAGACAAACGTAATTGCATATGAGGCTTCATTACTATACGACATGTATAGGTGTACATGTACAAAAACAGGGGTTACAGAAACAACATTAGCCAGGAACAGGAACCAACCAACAAGAAAAATGACCTGACTAAGAAATTAACTGGAAGGATTTATATAAGGACAACTGCTGTAGGGAACTACAATAATGGATATATGAATATGAGCACCTCAGGGAGTTCTTTGCCATGTGGTGCCACATTAAATATCCGAACATTATATATCATGTCTTTGTAGTGTATTCAGTTAAATATGGGTTGAAAAGAAATTTGCAAATCATAATATTCTGATTTTGTTTATGTTTTACACAACATCTCAACTAAATTGGAAAAGAGCTGTACACACACACACACACACACACACACACACACACGCACACATATATATATATATACTGCATACTGTTGTGGTTTTGCACGACCTTTCCAAGAGATCTGCATTACAATGGTTTAAAAAAAAACTCTTAATTTTGATTGCTTGTTTTTTTTACACCTTTCTTTGTTAATAATGATGAAAGTGCCCATGATTGTGCTTAAGAGTGACAATTAAAGATTACTTTACTTGCACAGGGTGTGTATTCATATTATTCATGCTAAATGCTATGCAATGTTTCAAGAAAGGTTCTAGGATCTTTTGCATTTTATGGAAAATCTTTTTTGTGTAAAGAAAATATTCTCTGTTATATAATATTCCTATATTAGGCACAATATTTTGATTTGTTCTTTTATTCGCCATTAATTTGTTTCCATACCTGCATAATCCAGTTCAAGGTGCTGTGCAAATGATGAAGTGCAAGACAGAACTGATCCATTAGGAGGCACACACACATACACACACACACACACACACACACACACTGGGATGCCAATAAACTTAACGCATGTCACTGGAATGTAGGAGGAAACCGGAGTACATGAAAGACATGCAGAAAGTCTAAGCTACAGTGTCTTAGGCAATATTAGATAAAGAGCTCTCTTATTTAGACTGGGTGTGAGTATAAGCATGGTGTGCTCCCATCTAACAGAATCTTAATTGAGAAGGATCATAAAGATGGTTTCAGTATGAACTTGTACTGTAGTCATTAAATATGTGGTACAGGTCTAATCTCGTTGTCCACCACATTAGCTCTACAAGCAGTCTTTAGTTTTCAGTACAGTTATAAAAACAGAGAATAAAAAATTCTATTAATAACCATGCTAAATCAACTTAAATGTTCTTCAGAAATATTTACTTACTTGCAGTTTTATTTAAAAACCAGAAACACACTTAAACAAAATTAATGACTGGCCAGACTGGTTCAAGCTGACAGAACAGATATGGTAACTCAGCTAACCACTCCACAAAACAGTAAAGCATATCAGAATGCATCACACACCAAACCTTGAGGTGGATAGGCTACAACAGGGATGGCCTACCCAGTATTAGTATCAGTGTTTCTAATGAAATACACAATAAGTGTTAATACTCTCTCTCTCTCTTTCTTTCTCTCGCTCACTCACTCTCGCGCGCACACACACACACACACACACACACACACACACACACACACACACACACAGAAACTGTGACAATTAACACTGTTAATTAATTAAGCTGTGAAGTGACAGTGCTAACCACTGTGTCACCCAGATTTTAGTCACCAATCTGATAAATTACCCTTTATCATGTATATTAGTAGAATGAATGTTAAGTACTAGACAGGTTTGCAACTAGAGCATTATTGTGACATCATGGCTACTTGCCCCTTTTAAAAGAAGATTAAACAAAGAAAGCAGGCATCAGAACAGTCATCAGGTTATCTTCAGATGGTACACTATTTAGGAATACACAATATGTTGAACATTTTTCAAAACATTCCTGTAGGAATTTTAATAGTACTTTAGACAATATTTTACTTTAACACTGCTAACAGCATATGTTAGTGTAATAAAATGCAATTGGTTTGTACTGTAATAAAACATTTTAATGTGCTTCATAAAATGCCTTCTAAAAAAAAACTGTCAGCTCCGCTATATTAAATGCTAGTAAAATATTACTGAATTAAATACGGAAATAAAAATAAATACAGAAAATTGTACATAAAACAATCATACATCATGTTTTAAAAGAAGAAGGATATTTAGTGCTAAACTGGCAATGGAAATGAAAATATTCCAACAACAGTACAGGAGTCAGGATTTGAAAAAAGAAAAAGTCCAACACTGAGAGCATGGACAATTCATGTTCAACAAAATAATTCAGTCACACTGTTTACACAAAACGTTCTTACTAAGGCTATATACAGTACTTTAAACTTTTCCACACTGACACACCTAGTACACACAACGAATCACTGTGCAGCCTGTGTATGGCTCAACAGTGTATCAGCTCCAGCCAATGAACCAAAATGCTACAGGTTTGCTCATGTTTGGTGAAGTCAGTGCAGCATTTTAGTTTTTTATACTTCTGAAGTGTAAAATGTCTTTTTATTTCTTATCACATTTAAGCAATCTGGCATGTCTTTGGAAAAGACAAAACCTATGAAGTTGTTCCTAATTGGGACTATTCCTCTGCTGGACACAGTGGTTCATGTTGAACTTAACATATGCTTCTGTGTTATTAAAATACAACACCCATGCACCTCTCATATGCATATCCTGGTAATACTACTGTACTACAGGGCTCAGGGATTTCAGGTACTGACATTGATCAAAGTCCTGCCCTGTTACAATTATTTCCATAAAGTAGAACTGGTTGTGATATCTTTCATAGTGGGGCAACTATTTTCCCAGTTACTTATTAGAGTTTTTATTTGATTGGGGGTTTCATTGATTTACCCACATTAGATACTAGAAGGTTCTGGTTGGATTATATTACTGGACTATTGCTTATTTGTTTTACCTTCAGGTTTTGTTTACTCAGAAAAATACAAAAAGCTTCTGTAAGTCACTATTGAAAAGGGAGTCTGCTAAATGCTATAAATGTAAATGAAAGTTTCATGAATTAAGCTTCCATAAAGACTTATATCAAACTAAGCATTCGTAAAAGTGTGCTTGGAAGATATCAGAGGGACACTAATTATTTTTAATAGTTTCAAACTGGTCCAGTAAAATCACATTTCAAAGAGTTGTGTGCTTGCATAATTGTGGTGCTTTGCGGCATAGACCTGTGCACAAACCATGGCCCTTACAGAAATACAGTAGTTTGCTAAGTTGGTGTAAAGGAATTTGATAAACCAGTACTGACCCCAGAACTTAATAACACCCAACACTTTCGGGAAATGCTGGAAGAGGGCCCGGTCTTATTTCCCAACATCCTGAGTTGTAACGATATCAGCATCAGTAATTCCTAAATGTACATGAGTTCAGTATGCCTCACAATCTAATGGAAGCCTTCCAACAAAAACAAAATCACTTAGAAGGTGAATTCCTAGTGAAATTAAAATGAAAGATTAGAGTAAGATTGTAGATAGCTTTACAAAATTTGTCAGACAAAGTTTTCTTATTTCTTATTATTCAGTTATTCCTTTTAAATGATATTGCTACCTATTATAAATTATAACCATAATAAGACTATATGGAAAGTCATATAATGTATAGTGAGGATGGTCAATATGCCCCTAAGCCCCAGTTTTAGTCTGCTTTGACTGAGTGAGCTGTATATCCTAATGGGGTACATGTTTTTTTGTTAGTTTTATTAAAATTATACGACCATAGCTGTATCTAGTAGTACTTCACCTACTAATTATATTTTTTGCTTTTCTTCTTCTTTTTATAAGGCAGAATGACATAAATAAAAAAAGAGTTCTGATTTGAGGGTTAGCAGGCAAATGTGGTATATGTTAATAAAAGGACTGGTATTGAAAGAATAGAGGCAAATGGGACAATAAAAATGTAATTGTAAATGTAACTTAAGTTGATGTAAATGTAACTTAAGTTGAAAACGAAAAAGGCAGATGATGGCCCTTTTCAAACAACTTAAGGAAAAAAAAAAAAAAAATCTCACTGTAAACATCCTGAGTGAACATAGGAATGGATGTTAGTAAATCCATGTGCAAACTACTAACCAGTGAAAACAGCTACTATGTACATACAATCACACATTTTACTTGGATGGACCTGCTTTAAAACCCATTTTATTTAGAACTGCCTTAATTCTTTGTGGCATATATTTAACAAGTTCCTGTAAACATTCCCCCGAGATTTTGGCATATATTGACATGGTAGTCGATATGAAGTTGATGCAGATGTGTTACATCTTTTGTTTCACCACCACAACAACAACAACAAACTATTTATATAGCGCTTTTCACAAACCCAATCCACTTTTCAACCTTATTAGAAAATAAATGAGTTTTGAGGAGAGATTTGAAAACAGAAAGAGAAGAACAGGAACGTATAGAAGACGCTCTATTGGTGCTCTACTGGAGTGAGAGTTGGTGTCTGTGAAGGTTATTCGAGACCAGTGAACTCGATGCCATTTTTTAAAAAATAAAATGATTTTGTGACAGGGCACATTGTCCTGCTGGAATTAGGTCTTGATCATGTCAATATGCCTAAATTCACAGAGTTGCTACTATGTGATTGGCTGATTATATATCCATGTTAATAACATGCAGCTAAATAACTAATAAAGTGGATGATAACTGTATATAAGATCAGTATTTGCAAAATATGCAATTTGTATCATTTACATTTACAGTATTTAGCAGACGCTTTTTTCCAGAGCAACTTGCAAAAGTGCTTTAAGACAATTGTAACATAATCTATTCCTATTAATCAAGAATATAAACAAAAATAAACTTATAAAACTGTAAAGGTTGTGTGGGGAAAGGAGAGAAAGAAAAGGCTGAGGGGTTAGTTGAGATACGGAATAGATGGGTCTTCAAACGGAATTTGAAGATAGCCAGAGACCATTCCAGAGACCATTCCACCACTTAGGAGCCAAAACAGAGAAGAGATGAATGCCTTCCTCATCCCCTGAGAGATGGGGGGACTTCAAGGTATGAGAGTGCAGTCCCATTTTTAGCTTTGTGAGCAAGCATCAGAGTTTTAAATCTGAGCAGCTACAGGGAGCCAGCGGAGAGAGTGGAGCAGTGGTGTAGTGTATGTAAACATTGAACAAGTTGGGAACATTGTCTTGCATCTGAATTCTGGATCAGCCATAAGCATCAGATAGTGCTCAGCGGTAGCCCCGCTAAGAGAGAGTTACAGTAGTCCAGTATCAAGATGACAAGGGGCTGAACCAGAATCTGTGTTGCCTCTGTGGACAGAAATGAACGGATCCTTCTTATATTGTAAAGAAGGAAACAACATGACCGAGAGACGCTAGCAATGGAGCAAGAAAAGGACCGCTGGTTGTCCATAATCACCCTTAGGTTGCAAATTACGACAGAGGGGAAGATCCGAGCCTTGTCGATTGAGAGGACAAGGTCCTGGTGGGGACAAGAGTTACCTGAAAAATGAATACTACTGTTTTGCCAGAATTTAGCTTCATCCATGATGATATGTCAGTTATACATGCTGAGATCTTAGCAGAGACATACAGTTGTGTGAAAAAGTGTTTGCCCCCTTCCTCATTTCCAGGAAATGAGGAAGGGGCAAACACTTTTTCAAACCACTGTAGGTGTCTGAGGGAGGGAAGAAGAGCGTTAGTTGGGTGTCATTGGCATAGCAGTGATATGAAAAGACATGTTAGGATATAACCTCACCAAAAAATCAAGTATAGAGGGAGAACAAGAGAGGACCAAGCAGTGAGCCTTGTGGGATAGCAGTTGTCAGTTTGTGGGATTAGGAGATGGATCCTCTCTATGACACATGATATAACCTGTCAGCTAGGTAGGTAGCAAACCACTGCCAATCTGTTCCCTGGATTCTAAGAATCAAGAGAATGGACAGAAGAGTCTCATGGTTGACTGTGTCAAACGCAGCTGAGAGATTTAGTAGAATAAGGACAGATGACAGTTTGGCAGATCTAGCCACATGCAGTTTCTTAGTGACAGCCAAAAGGGCCGTCTCTTTAGAATGTGCAGCTTTGAATCCTGACTGGTTTGGATCTTGAAGGTTGTTCTGGGACAAATAAAGAGATAGTTTGTTATAAACAATGCATTCTGTAAGACTGTAGATATGAAGAAGATAAATTATACCGGTCTGTAACTTTTGGCATCTGAAGGATCCATAGTGGGGTTATTCAGTAAATGTGTAATCCTTGCAGTTTTGCATGCTGAGGGCACATGACCAGATGATAGCAAGTTGTTGATGATGGAGGGCAGGTGAAATTGCCTCAAATACAGTGGAAGGAAGTGGATCCAGTGAGCAAGTTGTAGGTTTGCAGGACAGGGTCACTTGTCCCTTGTAGGATTTATTCTGTTGGGAGAGTAGACAGATGCATTAATGAGCTAGAAGAATGAGAATAACCAAAACCCCGAAATCTCTTGCTGGTAAATATTACAGCCTGTATTTTAACAATCATATTTGCGCGTGTGCGCACCCGACCATCGGTGCGCACACGCGTACCTTGACGCGCCTCGTCTGATTGTTCTGCCGTCCGCTGCGCCGTTCGTTGCGATAGGGTTAGGTCAGTTGGTAACGTCCCGGGGCTTGTAGTGCTGAAAGACGGGTAGGAGGGGAACCTCCGAGGTAATTACTGTTTTAGGGACACATCGAGGGTTTCCCTTCCACTGTAACGCGCGTTCTGTCCTCGGCACATTTCAAGCCTCAATCTAGCTGGCTGCCCGCTCGATATGAGACACGCCCCGGTTAGATAGTTTGAAATGACACGCGCCCCGGCATGGTGTCCCCGCGCTATATAGCCTTACTCCAGCCGGCTGCCGGTTCAAATCGAGACGCTCTCCGGCTGGCTTCTTCGCACTACTTGCGCGTTTGAGCTTTGGCTCGCCCCCGGTGCTGTGACGCCTCTCGCTCATGCTATACGCGCACTCGAGCTATCGCTCGCCATCTGGTGTTCCGGAGTTCCTTCATGCCCCTGACGCTCCGGAGTTCTCTGCGCCACGTGATTTGGGAGACCTCCCAAATCAGCGCTTTACCGTGCTTGCTGCACGTCTGTCCCCTGGCGCTTCGGCGTTATGCGATTCAATTCGCACCCTGGCCAGCTGGGGAGTTGGTGTTGTAATGCATGCGACAACAGCTGCGCACTTTATCCCCTTTTTAGTTTATTTTATTATTTAGGGCTCTTTTTCCCCTTTTTATCCTTTTTTATAGTTAATATATATTATTTTCCCATTCTTGTTATATGCCGTGGGATTCCATCTATCTTTTACTTGGGTCCTAACACCCCTCTCAACACAGGTACTAATAAATCATTAATTAGTGTCACTGTTGGAATGTCTCTGGCTTGTTTCTGCTGAGCACTGACATGGCTTTTAGATAGCTCTGACTGGGTGCTTGCTTTTAAAAGTCTTTAATACTGTCTAATTCTGATTTGCAGTTTGTAAATCCTTGCTATGTGCAAGCTAAATCTTTTTCGACCCCAAACCCTTGTGGCAACCTTAAATCACCTAAAAAAAACCCTAAATCACCTCAAATGTTTTTTTTTCTGTTTTTTCTTCTTGCACAATAGCATGTTTGCAATTCAGCATGTTAGCCCAAGGGATCTCTGGCACAGCTCTTTTATCTGATGTCACAAATGGATTTGCTAACAGCAATTAGCCATACCTTAGGCCATACAAAATGAAACTTGCAAGTTTCATCATGCCTTAATTCCTTTCACAACCCGTTTTTGTGTCATGCTATAAAAGGTGAAGCAGTAAAACAGATGACTATATTAGGATATGAATGGGATCCATTCCACAGTAAAGCTGTATGGAATTTTGGCAGCTGCCTTACTTAGGCAGCAGGTCAATAGGGCAACTTTTAAAATGTGGCCCTGAAGAATAACCGAATACCAGTGCATAAGTACTTACAACAGTACACATATGAAACAACATACCATAGTACTGGTTTATTGTCACAAGTACAATTTAGCATGTTTACTTCCTTCACTTAACAAAATGTATAAACAAAATGTACAAATAACATTTCATACAATATATTTATGTTGCTTTATTCTTTTCAGTATGGTTCTTTAAAACATAATTAGACAAATTTACATTTCTACAGGCACTGAAATTGACATTCTGCTTCTCAGCTGAAGACAAAGCTACAGGCTTAACCTGTGCATAGAGATAATCATTACTCAGGTGTGACAGTCTCCTGAGGGAAGATTTCTAATTTACTCTTCACGTGAAGACCAATCAAGATTATAAAACTAGGCTAAACAATTCATTATGTTCAAGAGTTAAAAATAAAAAACTTGCCAGATAATTATAGAAAATGAAGCATAAATCCTGGCTGGCTTTCTAACCTGTAGGTTGTGTGGTTACAATATGCACCTCATACCAAGGCAGCAGCTGTATGGGTCAGGGGTTTTGGCAAAGGATCACATTGCAGTGACAACAGTAACAACATCAACATTAAATTTATGGATGAAAAGCAAGGACATCTGTTTCCATATAGTGCCACAAAAACTCTATGTATAGAAGAACCATCCATTCCTGCACGATTAGACACAGGCTTGATGACGCAGCATTTGATTTTGGCATCACTGTGGTAACCTGGATTTGAGTCCTGATGGTGCCTTTAGACTGGGTTGTGTGTTTCAGTTATGTGCCCGAGGGAGAGGAGACTGCACAGCGAAACAGTATGCTTCATAATATACTGCTCACAAAATTAGGGGATATTTCAAAATAAAATATCCTCTAATTAAATATCCCCTAATTTTTGTGAGCTGTGCATAAACTTGGTAGTTGACTGAAATAACATAGATCACTAATAAGATAATATATAGTAATTTTTTTATACACAATGTATAGGCAATGTTGTAACGAATGTTCCTTAGTTTGAATATGTACTTTGATATAAATTTTTACAGCTGCTTACTTATTTAAGCTGGGACCTAGGACCTCCACCTGTGTGGAGTTTACAATGTATCTGATTAGTATTGAAGTTGTTGTGAATAAGCTGTCTATGCTGATAAAACAAATAAACAACAAACAACAACAACAACAAAATAAGAGTGCATTGTATAAATGTATAGATCCTCCAATAACATACACTGTTCACAGCATTGGAAAATAACTTTGTGTACTAGACTAAACTTAAATTAGCAAGCTATAAGTGACCTAGACAAAGAAATGCATGAGAGGGAAAACATGAGAGTAACTAGGCCAAAGCTGAGAGGATCTGAACAGCACTAGTTAGAATAAGCTTTAAAATACTAGAAACCAATACAATATGTCAATACTTAGTTCAAATGTAAAATAATTTATAAGATGAATAATGTAAATACTTCTTGGTATGCATTTAAATCAAGTTCAGTCGAGCTGCAACAATTCTTTGGCAATGATATTGTGGTGGATCCATTTTGGACTTGTCACTGATAAGTCAAAAGAAGTAGGAGTAACCATAGTAGACTAAACAAAATACAACATGCTAGAAATCCACCATACATACATGTACATAACTATTCACAAAAGCTTATTCCACATTGTGTAACTGTCACAGAAATTTGAGTGTCATGTGGAAGCAAGTCTTGTACCCCAGTGCAATGCCCCAAGCCACTGGTATCAGCCAGGATGGAGTGTTGAAGGACAAGACCAATTGATGGGGAAGCACTGGAGCTGAAGAATCTAATAATATCACTAAGATGAAGAACCTTCCCATATCATTCTTTATATTTTTATATATATAGATAGATAGATAGATAGATAGATAGATAGATAGATAGATAGATAGATAGATAGATAGATAGTTTGTGTGTGTGGTAATAGTTCTCTTTTCCAAATAGGCTTATCTCACAAGTAAAATAGTGTGCCTGTCACAAAGAGTGGGACTTGATCACAGGATTTTTGAGTGAAAGTGAAGCCTAGGAAGCCAACACACCAATGTGATGGGGTGAAAGAAGAAGGTGGGAAATACAATTCAAAAACATTGATTGAATTATGATGAACAAACTCAGGATGAAATTGTTTGCCCATTCTCTCAAAAGTAAATAAAAAGTACAATTATTTCGATGGAGTACAGTGTTACTTTTAAAGCATGCTTGAATTCTAAAAAGGTGCTATTTAAGATTAACTAATAAAAATAAAATAATAATTAATTATTATTATCATTTTCCTTTTGTTCTTCTGATTCAACTGTACTATTAATTTCCTTTAGAAATTAAATTATGTAAATGATTGTATTTATTCCCTTTAGTTCTCAAATTAATATATTTATTTTAACCCTCTTCAGATGACAACCTAATTAAGCTATGTATTACTTATTTAAAATCCGTGTTTAAGCTTTTTCACTTTTGGCTGACTTAAATCAACATTCTCTCACTGTCTAATCATTTCCAGTTTCACTTCTTAATCGTTGTAGCCTTACTTTATTATGTCTTTCCTCTTCCCTCCTTTGGTTCTGTTGGAACTATTGTCTTTTAGTTATTCAGTTTAACTTAGTTTAATCTTCTGCTGGTTAGCCCACAAAGCATTCTAATAATTGAGAATAGCCATTAAGCATGACATGACAACGTGCACTGTAACCGTGTGCTGCCCTCTCTGGTGAGATGCAGCAGTGCAGTACTGTCTTCAATAGAAAATGCTAGCACAGCAGCATAAACAGCCGCTTCCCCTAGGTTACGTTCATATTACCAGACTGAAAAGACTCAATTTTCTGCCTTAATGTGGCTCAGATTTTTTTCAGGTCTGTGTGGACGTGTCAAATCCCATCTTTTCAAATCAGACTTGAGTCACTTTCATATGTGGCCCTAGATCGGATACGTATTCGATCCGTGGACATGCGACTTGAATGAGAACGGTCAGATCGGATTTTATGCGTCATTTTGACCCGTGTGCATGCGCTCGGCGTGTGCGGCAAAAACGGCGATAAAAAAGTTTGCGATTTGCTGGATATCTGGGAGAATTAATCAATGTAAGTTGGAAGGAACCGTCCGAAATAGAGTTGTATTTGATACAATTGCCAAATGGCAAACCGCGGCCACAATCGAACGTGGCTGATGCAAAAGAAAAATAAAGAATCTCAAAGCTGTAGTATAAGGAGGCAAAATACTTTAATCAACGTAGCGGTTGCCTGGACTTTTTTTGCCTTGTGATCACCTGAGATGTTTTCTGTTGCACATACGAGCTATTACATCCATTACACCTTTATATGCTGAGTAGTCTGGGATGACGTTTTTTTGTTGGTGACGTTGACATACGTATCAATGTGCGCATGTGAGGCGTCTCAGGGACAGATTCCGTCAGACAGACGCAGCTTAAATGTAAGTGATTGTGAACCTTTAAGAAAGCCAAATCCGATCTGAGCAAAAAAAATAAAAAATAAATCTGATTTAAACAATGTGGCTTGTAATGTGAATGGCAGAGGAACCACGCGGCCCTCTGTTCATCTGCTATCTGCTGGTCTCAAAATGGTGAAGTGAAACATCTGGCGAGGAAGCAATATAGGACACATATTTCATGTGTAATTAATCGGGGGATTTATGCGGTTTCACAGTTGTTGCAGTAACAAACCAGGTTCGATGACAGGACTTTAGCATGTTCTCTAAGTGTCCACCTGAATTCAATACAGCTATTTTGATATCCTCCCATACTCTATATTGGTCTTAGATTTAAGCAAAGGTGTAGGAGCGGCTTTGACATGGGGGGCACATTTGCTAATAGGAATCAAAGCCCACCCTAGAGTGATTTAGAACAACATTTGTGGAAGTTAATCACAAATAAACAAATTACTAAAAATTCTATATTTCTGTTTATTATTAATTAAAGGTCACATTATAACATAAACATGTTACTTTACATTAGATTTTTTTGTTAACAAAGAAAAATAACTCAAAAATGTTGTGTCCTGTGTTTTACATTTTTTCTTTGGTGCCATAATTCTGAAATGAAATGAAAAAATGAAATGTTAGACAGTAAGGCTGTGTCCCAAACAGCACACATTACACAATACACTACTGAAAGCACGATGGTGTCCTTT
>JAUZSU010124727.1:0-17618 GCA_034780255.1 Parotocinclus maculicauda | reverse complement strand
CAACAATACACTTACAAAATCTACTGGAGCTGATCTAGGGTGGCTCTAAAACAAATTGGTGTTGTTTTCCTAGAATAAGTCGACCCTCAAATGAAGATTTTAGAACCAGCACCATCAAAACAGCAGTTAAGGGAAGGCTATGCCTAGAGCTGCCTTTTGGTGAAATCATATGCTATCACCTTCAAAGTCATCAGTCCCAAACCCAATTACATACCTATGGAGAGTTTGGACCAAAGTAATAAAACACCACTTTAGAGGCTATCTATGGAAATAACACCTCCATTGCTCCGGCATAGTTCTGTGAGACTTATAATGGATGGCGGTGCTGACTCATGGTGACCCAGCATCTTCCAAAAACTGTATTGTAGTGACTTTTCAATAGAGCTACTTAATTAGTCGAGTATCCAATGTTGTTTTCCAGAAAAATTCATTGTGAACTTTTTTTTTAGGCAGCCAAGTCTCAATGTTTAAACTCTGTAAATGTTTTTGCATGGGAAAACAGTGCACCAGTTCCCTGTGGTTATTGATTTAGCGAGCCATACCGCAGCGCTTTTATTTTACCTTAGGCTCTGTTGTCATTAGCATCACTTCCTCTCTCCTCTCAGCGCTGCAGCTTGATTTATATGCACACTGTGGTGTTTTAGTGACCTGATATGGATTCCTCTCATCTCTCCATCTATATTGTATCCTCCCCCCTGATTGTTTCTGTTTCAAACTTTGATTGGTTTCCTGCTGGAAAAGTGCAAACATGTTCTTCATCCCACCAAGAGGGTTTGCTGGTGTAAATAACTGATCACAGGTCGAATTAAAGGGTATCGTTCATTAACGGGACCGAATTGAAGTAGATTAAGCAAGCAAACACTGCATGTGGATCTTCAGCCCTTAATGAGGGGAGCTGGGTACTATCCTGTCTGAGTCTGCATAATTTCCATAATGAGCTCTGTTTAAACCTCATTTCTCTCCACTAATTCCTCCCAGCCATCTGTATGAATTCATTTTGGGTTTTAACATTTTGATCATGTTATTCTCGCTTTTCAGTTTATTCCGAAACCCCTGCTGCGGCTCGAACCTCGTCTCGGGCGATAATGGAGACACAGAAGCATGAAGAATTTACGTTTTGTTGATTTTCTGCATGAATGAAAGTTAACCCGACCTCTGCAACAAACTCAATGATTTCACCCAAAAATTTCAAAATTGCATTCAACACTTTTTTTTTTTAACATGTTTACTGTTTTATTCAATTTTTGTCAGCTTTAGCATATCTAGTCCTATCACCCTGTTCCCCATCTGGTTTCCTGGCTGCTACCCTTCCAAAAAGACCATTCCTGATAAACCTTCTTCTGACTGATGCTGCTGTTTTTCAAGTGTAAGGGATGGTCCCATTAAATACTTGCCACTGTAGCTGTTTGTTCTGATTTCTGTAATACTGCATACAAAATCCAAAATGTTCTTATTGTCTTCCAATACAGAGGCTGAGAAAAATGATATATGGCAATTATAAGCTTCCCATTGCTAAAACAATTGTTAATCTATTCTAATGGTGGCCTAAGACTTTTACACAGTATGGACACAGGTTGTGATGCTATCAATGTTGATCTATGGCACCTCTGTGGATAGATGCTGTGCTACTACCCCATAAAGACTTTGTGTCAGTAACCAGACACTGTTAGTTCTTTGCACAGGGTTCAGTTACACAAGGTGTCTGTTTTGTTGATTTTAGAAATGAACTGAAGTTAACACAACATCTGCAACAAACTTTATGACCTAGTACTGCTTTTAATGTACCATTCACTATAAATAATTCAGTCACTCTCAGAGTTTTTCCAAATATTTTTTAATTAGAATATCACTTAAATATACAGATGCAAACACTCAGCAAGCTTTTAAGGGACAGGAGGTCACAGATTTAATGAGGATTATAAATCACTGAGTTGTATAAACAATTTGTAGGACTCTTTCTATATGTCTATATGCAGGACTTATAGTGATTTACGTTTGGATGGCACGAATTGCTATTATTATTTTATTATTGATTATGTTATTGTCATTTAAATTTACATCGTACAGTGTTCATAAGAATGAAATTCCACTGCCTTGGCTCAAGGTAGTTCTGAGAGTCAGCAGTATTCATATGGTGTTATATATGCAGTGTAGTGCAAAGTGTAGCAAATATAATATATGTGTATAAATATGTTTTAAAAAATGTATATTCGCAGATAAGATATACATATCTTCTAACTAACGTTTTTGGCTATTTTGGGCTGTGCTTCTTATATGCCCTGAGATGATGATGAGCAGGTCTTATCACTGGAACCGTTCATGGATAGCAGGATAGTTGTGGATTAGCTCCTATTCGAGGGTTAGTTTTTACTTGTGCTGGTAAGCTGACACACCACAAGCAGACAAAATAGAACTGTATCTTTGCAACATGGCCAGCAGAGCTAAATACGCTAGTGTCCTAAGGAGTTCTGTGCTCTTTTCTCAAAATATGTGATTGTGTTGCAAGCAAACCAGAAAATGTGTTGCACTGTCACATAAAAAAAAAGTTTCTCTTACCCTAAATGTGTATGCGTCTGAGTGTGCGACAGAGAAAGAGAGAGAGAGAGAGAGTGAGAAGAGTACGGAGGGGCTGAGATAATCACCTTTTCTCTGTGTTTCCTGGGAAACCCTATGACCCTGATCAGAAGAAGATAGAGAACAAATTTTTGTTCCTTGTGTCTGAAAATGTTTGTATTTTGCGTTGCCGCTGTTATCTAAAAATGATAATAAAAAAAACTTTAGTTCGAAGTTTATACAGTTAGGTATAGTTTTTACTTTACATTTGTTAGCATGTATGTTTATATTACTTTTACTTGAGTAAAATATAAGAGCCATACTTTTTTTTTAATTGTACTTTTAAGGACTTATGTACTTCTTTTACCTTTGCCAAATAATGCATGGACACAGATTCATAACCCAAAACTAGTTATGAATATGAGTTATAAAATCTGTGGAATTCAGAGGGATCTCTCTAGGTAACTAAATATCTATGGCCTGAGTTATGGGATGGAGCAACCCAAGATGAAACCAGTAAGTGGTCTGATGACACAGCTTTTGATTTTTATTTTCTCTCCAGTCTCAGTTCCAGAGTTGCTCCACCATAACCGATGGATTTCGAAATCCACCACGAAGAAAATCTACCGGGAGTAAATTGAGATTAAAAAGGGAAGGGTGGATGAGGCAAGAGAGATGAGATGAGGTTTCATTTTCCAGTGCAGACTGAAAAGCATTATAGTTTGCGAATGTGATTGATCTGAATCCTCAGCAGACCTTTAACTGAGCGAGAACTGCAAAGTATATGAGTTTTAGAAATTACCCTGGAAATCTTAATAGAGATTTGTTTTCCCATTAGATTACATAAGTAAACCCATATTGTTCATTCTAATACAGTATTTAAAATATATGTAATTCAAATGAGTACTATGCAAAATTCTTAGGCCACCATTAAGTTGCTGTCTTAGAAATGGTAAAACGACCATATATGACATGTTGTTGATGATTGGACTCAAACTTTTTAACATTGTATGTGTTATTTCTTTCCACTGATCTTTATTCCAATCTTTGTTAACCTTGGCATATCTCAGCCATTTCACCCCGTTCCGCTAAAAAAAAAAGTAATTTCCTGGCTGCTACCTCTCCAAAAACACCACTGCTGATCAAGCGTCTTCGGAATATAAAATGGTCAACTACAGAAGGGTTAATATTGCTTACACATTTTAGACTTTTGGCCAGTACTGTATATATTATGATCAATGTATATACATGTATAACATTGTGACTACCCATAAAGCAACTGAATATGCCATGGCTTGGGATGTTTAATATTGGAAGTAATTGTTTAAGTTTTTAAACTCTATAGTTGAAGTCTACAGTTGCTGTGTTGAATGCTGGATACATTAACAGGGCCTCTTTGACAAGGGCCAAATTGCTGATTGGGTCAGAGCATCTCTGTAACAGCAACACTTATGGGGTGCTCCAAGCTTAAGACAAGGATCAAACCAAACCAAAAGCTGAGCACAAAATGTCAGCAACAAACACAAAATGGTTTAATTCTCTACTCTAATTTTCAACAAGCCCAGACTAAAATGGTTTTCTCCCACTCTCAAATAGAAGGTTTCCGATTTATTCATTAAACTCTCTTCAGAACATGATTTAACTAATTGATTGAGATTAATGGGTCTGGCTTTAAGCACCATTCTTTCCCTCTCTCCTTATAGTCTGCTTCTTAGTTTTCTCTTTAGCATTCTTTTTCGCTTGCTTGAAATTTTCTGTTTTGTGATAAATATATGCTGCTCACAAAAACTAGGGGATATTTAAAAATAAAATATCCACAATAAAATATACCCTAATTTTTGTGAGATTGTGGTGCCAATCCAACATAGGGCACACACGCACACAGTCACACACTAAGGGCCATTTTAGAGACACCAATTAACCTAACACACATGTCTTTGGACTGTGGGAGGCAGGGTAGGGAACTGGAACAGGGTAGGAAACTCATTTGTTGTGGACCTATTTTTTGGCAGAAGCACATTCAGTAGAAATACTGGTTTCTTTGATTTCTCTGTTGCTTTATTTTGTTGTATACAATCAATAGAGGTCACTTTAGGTCATGTGTAATCACAAATAACATCTCGAGTGTGATGATCTATGGCACTCACCTTCGACTCGTGCATGCTACCAAATCACATTAATGTTATTCACGATAACACACGCCCTCTCAGGTTCTATTGTGTAAATGTACTTCCAGTCAGGAGAATTTTAGATCCAGGTCATGTGTGTCCAGGTTTTTATTCACTTACCACAATACCAGATCATGGACCTTAGCCATATCTACACTGATCTACACTAAATTTGGGGAATTAGGTCAGGGTAAAGCCGCTTTGTTGGATCAAAACCTGCAGCCACTGAAAGCTAGAGTTTGTCGAGCCAGGAATCTACTTAAGTGATAGCTATTTGGATGTAAAGCCTGTTTCGCTGAAGAGTTCTTAAAAAAATCGATTGCTTTCAGGTTTAATCTCAAGATGGGCTTCAGAGCAGATTTATTCTCTAAATGGAAAGACACTTCTCATTTCTATATAGGAGCCACATAAATCAGTTTTGTGCGATATTAACCCTTCAACATATGAACGCTAATTACAATCTAATATTTCAATGTATAAAATTGATTCATTTATCCATAAACCTCATTCCCTCAACACGCCAATACTCAATCTTTAAAAGGAACATTTTATGAAAAGGGCTGTATAGACAGGGTGAGAAGGATGCTGCCTAATCATTGTCTTATTTTGACCAAAGCATGTCATGGACATTTAGACTTCAGGGAACTCTTGTTAATTTATGCAAAAGGGATATAACAGGTCACCTTTTATTCGGCTCTTGCCTTCCCTCAGGAGGTACTAATTCCAAGAACTGTGCAACCACATGCAGCCGAGAAAGCAAATTTGGCAGATCTAATATGCTTTATGTGGGAGACTCATAAACTTGGATTTGGATGCTATGTTCTCTAAAAGAACATCCTCTGCTCTGAACAAAACAATAGCTTCATAGGTTGACCGTTTGGCATCAGCTCAGGAAATAATCAGTTCAGATGATAAAATCCTGTTTGTATCAGCATGCTAATGCCAATCCACGCTGAAGTGGTAGATCTCAAACACAAACAGCCACCAGAGACGTATGCAGAGAGAGAGAGTGCTGTGAAATCAACACCAGCGTTAAGTCTTGTGGCGTCTCGGTAAATTAGATTTCCTAAATTGATCTACGTTATTACCTCATAACAGATGCGTATTTACCTCCATTAGCTGCACAGAACTTTCTCCCATTCATCTTGTAAATTCAATATTTGTCTTCGTCTGCTGGCTTTGCTTCAACCTTGGCCATTTGCTCAAAACAAAACACATTACAGATTTTATTAAATGGACAAATAATGAGTCAATAAAAAGCCTTAATTTACAAGAAAAGAACCATGTGTGTCTTTTGAAATGGACTAGTTTAATGTGCCCTATAAAGCACTTGCATATTATCATCGAATAGCTGTATTCTTTTTTTTTTGCTTTTTATCACGTAGTACGTAAAATATTTCATGTTATTTATATATGTTATTGACTTCACTAATATTTTTATATCTGTACACTTTCTCTGTCATGACAAATCCTGTGACCTGGACATTTCAATTTCTTCAATTTCTTCTTTCTTAAGAAATAGTAGTTATTTAGGATCTGTGTTCAATACATATTTTTGCTTAACTTCTTATCCATGTGAGTGGACAACATTTACAGAAGAATGCATTTATTAATTTGTATTGAATTTAATAGTTCAATAAACACAAAAAAGCACAGTAATACCTCTTTAATGCAAAGTATTATTTTAATTTAATACAGTATATTTATTAGAAACAGCATGTACCAGCCATTACCTGGTATGCCGGTCATGTAGTAACATAAGCCATTAACATTATACAAAGGAAGTGTCACAAAGCAGTTCAATTCAAATCAATTTAATTATATAGCGCTTTTTACAATGGTGCATCGTCTCAAAGCAGCTTTACAGTATAACATGATCTTAAAAAGCCAATCCCAAGTTGAGCAAGCCTAGGGCGACAGTGGCAAGGAAAAACTCCCTGAAAGTAGAAAGAAACCTCGGGAGGGCCAAGACTCAACAGGGGACCCATCCTCCATGGGTGGCCTAGATGTGATCTAGCAGTAACAAATTAGTATGGTTAACTCAGATGGTCAAGTCAAAATAATAATAATAATAATAATAATAATAATAATAATAATAATAATAATAATATATAGTATTAAATATATTATATAATAAAAGGTATATAATAATACTAATAATATAAATAAAATATATACAATCATTAATTTAGCCAAAGTAAATCTACTACTACTACTACTACTACTACTAATAATAATAATAATAATAATAATAATAATAATAACAATAAGGGTCTCATATTGGTACAGCACTTCTCACAGCTCCAGTGTCCCTGTTTCAATCTTGACCTTGGACTCTGCCTGTGTGGAATTTGAAACATGCCTTGTGGGTTTTCTCCTGGTGCTGTATGTATGTTAGGTTAATTGGTGTTTCCAAAGTGCCCTTAGTGTGTGAGTGTATGCCCTATGATGGACTAGCTCTGTCTAAGATTGTTTCCTCATTTCCTCCAGCCCTGGACAGAATTAAACAGATAAGACAATGAATGAATCAATAATAATTGTAGCTGTAAAACTAATTAATAAAATAATTATAAATATCAACAAATTAATCCATTATTTAAAACATTAAATCTAATATCTATTAACTAAGCCCATGATGAGTTGAATTATGGAGCTCAGTTTTGTTGGGCACTTCACAACCACATCCCCATGTCTGAGGGGCAGGTAGGGCAGAAAGAGAGTACCTCACCGGTGGTTCACAGTTGTGGAGAGCATAGTGTGTTTCTCCATGCAGGCTCATTCTCCATCAGGAAATCTGACACCTTTGTGTATGGAGGCAATTTTTAATCTGGGGAATTGGACATGACCAGACCGAGGGACAAATGGAGGGGGGAAAGTGGATGCTTTTAAGGTTGTCATTAAAGCTCAGAGTCCTTGGTCTGACTTTTCTGATATTTCACATATCTGCTGAAATGATGTGCTCTTTTCAACACAAAACAGAATTCCTTAGTAATAAATGAAGAACTCACCGGAGCTGAATCACGCTCCCTACTAGTCATCTAACCAGTAATAGATAGTCATTTCTGACATGTCTACCTCTTCCGATGCATATAGACGCTTAGCTCTGCTATCTTTATGTTTTTTTCTTTTATGTTTTTTTCAGAGACTATGCATTCATTGACATCAAGCAGACTTTCCTCCCTAATTCCACGTGCAAATGTATTCAGATTTCCCTCCTGCAACTGTATATTTGTAGAAATACAATAAAGAAATGCATGCATTTTAAAGACAAAAAACTGGACATGTGCAAACTTTTGGGCACCTTGCCTCAATTTGTGTACATATAACTGGTTTGTAGTATTTTTAGAAACAAGCTTTGCTTCAGATTATATTTGAAGAGGAACAACAGAGTGAGAAGAGATGGGTTGATGAGTAAGAAGATTTTGAGACAGACAGAAATCAATCATGCAGGAAATTGTTGTTTGTCAGGGTCAGAAGGCACATCTTTGACTGTGACATAAATGGACATAGACACAGTTGGACAGCAAAAGTACAGAGAGGTTATAATAAAAATACAGCCTCAAAAAACAATGTTGACTCAGCATTGATATTCGGATAGCAGGAATATTCAGTAAGGACTGTCATGTAAATAAAAACTTTATACACATGCATGAAGCGAATCTCCTCTTGGTCCAAGCCAAGACAAGTCATGGGATTTAATGGTAATGTGTTTTATCATGTTTTGTATTCATTTCAATGTACATACACTTATTGACAAAAAAATAACTCACCCAGATAGAAATGTCAGATTCCTGCAGAGCTTGGCATGCTGACAGTCATGTAAATGATTACAGATGTGGTCTGATTAGAAACTGGGTCTTGTCATAAGATTGCATAAAAGTGCTTCCCTAAAAAAGCTCTCAGTGGCTACTTTTGGGTAGTGTACCTTTTGGTGAGAGATCCGTAGCTAGACATGCCAGCTTGCCCTGTAGATTCACCACAGTCATAGGTTACCAAAGCTGGCACCCCGGCTGGTCCCAAGAATGTTTGATAGGCAATAAATCATGGTGACTGGGCAAACCGAGGAAGTGTTGCAATCTGGCAGGGACATTCCTGGGAAACCCTTGCTGTGTATGGGAGAAAAATGCCAGTTTGACACCATACCATGAGAGGCAACACACGTGTCCACAGGATGTCCTGCTTGATCTGTTAATGTCCCTTGTATCACTACTAGATGTGACTGACTCTCATATACTCTCATTATCATATTCATTTAGACATTGTCATGCAGATTACTCAGTTTTGCAGCAATCCAACAATTTGTAGATTTTGACCCTGAGTATATTTTGCCTTTATTTAGCTTGAAAATTGTCACTATTGGAAAGAACTGTTATGAAAGAATTAATCTTACAAACGGTGTTGTAATTGAATTCACATTTTTATGACTGCATTTGGGGATTCTTTTAGATAATATTACTGAATATCAAATGCTGGGCCAACTTTTCTCTAGTTGATTTTATGTGATTTCATTCTGGTTGGGATTTTTTAATAATTTCACAGAGCAACATCTCATCTTGGATGGAGCCTCAGGTCTCTGCCCAGTCTAGGCCCTCCACCCCCTCTAGTCGAGTGGTCAGCTCTCTGTTAATCTGTACTGTTCTTGATTACCTGGTATGAAGGCTATACTGAGTACTGAAGTCCTTGTCCACACACTTGTGACTGTCTGATTTATAAAAACTGGCAGTCTAAGCTGCTTTCTAATCAGACACTAAACAGACGTCTTGGCCACAGGTTGTTTTCTCCCAGCGTGTGTAGTTGTCGTCTCACTAGATAAGCCCTATAATCATTGTTGTCAGACTGATTGCACACTGGTTCTGATTGCGTGAGGTTTGATTGTTCCGTGTTTCAAAGGGGCCATTGAGCTTCCCCTGCTCTCGAACACATTCATATTGGCATTTGGAAAGATGTTTTAAGCAAGGAACTGCCAAGTGAATGTAATGAAAAAACTCTGTTGTGATATCTACAGTATATTGACACAAGTGGTGCACACATGCCCACAAATAGTCTTAACACTTGCTGAGTGATGGATGTTAACAAACAAACCCATTACCTTTAGCCTACCTGATATTCCAAGTGCAGTTTAAACAAACACTGGATGGCAACATAACCCATAAGAGAACGATCCCCACACTGTTACATCAAACCCACCAGCATGGATTTTAAATAGAAGCCGCATTTTTTCCATGATGTGTGAGTGTGTTTAGGTGCACTTAATAATCCGATACTTGTAGAAAATCAGATTTAGTAGTTTGGTTATCTGATCAACAAGTGTACATGCACTAAAGTAAAGAGATAATGAGATACCTCTGGGTTCACACGACTTTAATATCAATTAATAAAATAATTACATTCTTCATTTTCTTTACTTAAGTATATACCCTTACATTTCAATGTCTTCACAAAGTGCTCGATAGCCATTTAGCGAGTACAGCATTTAATTTAAGAGTTGCCAAATCCCACAACATAATTTCTTACTAGGTCTGTATAAATAAGCCCAAAAGAAGCAAAATCTGTATTTTTTTTTTGCCGTTTTTTCTGTTCAACTAAATGGAAATCTGATTACTGAGCTAAAAAACATGACCACTTGAATAGCCAGAAAACTGCAGATATTTGACTACGATTAAATTATTAAGTGCATGTAAACCCACTCACCATCTGTGTGCCCCAGCCGAAATTAAGATACAGGTTTTGTTCTTCCATTCTTCAACTGTTCAGTTTTTGGTGAGCTTTTGCCTACTGCTGCCTCAGCTCTGTGTTCTTGGTTGGAAATTAAAGCAGCCTTCTGTTTATTTAAACTCCAAAGTGTATTATCAAATGCTTTTCTGCTTACCACAGTTATACAAAGTGCTGATCTGCATTAGCCTTTTTATCAGCTCGAACCGGCCTGGCCATTTTCCATCAACCTCTCTCATCAGCAAGGCATTGAAGTTTTCTTTTTTTCTTTATTTTACAATTCATGAAAAATCTGTTGCGTATCCCAGGAGATCAGCAGTTATAGAAATACAGTACTGGTAGTTCGTTTTACAAAAAGGAATACTTTTCCCTCAAATCCATCATAAGTCGAATGTATCATTATCAGATACATGTAGATGTGTTTGTAATAAAAGGAAACAATCTGCTGCATCTGTGTTTGTATAACACTTGATATTACTGGTCAAAATAATGGTGACTATCATCTTGATCAGAAACAGTCTTAATTAAGTCTTGATACAGGTCTGAACAGTGAAACAGGCATAATTGAGGATTGAGCTGTACAGCTAAGCAGCCCTAATGTCTCCAGATCATTCTTACTAAAAATATACATTTCATTATAAATATTATTACAGATTCAGTAGTTAATAAAGTGCAAAGGCGCATTAGAGGTGGGCGAACGCAATAAAATTCGACAAGTTTAAAAAAAATGTTCTGTAATAGAGTTTAATGCATCTTTAATGACTGTTACACTTTATGCCTCCTATGCATGCCAGTATATAAGACCAAGAAAGCTTTTCCACTTGGTATTTGGTTTGTCAGTATACAGAGTGTAGAATAAATAACTGATATAAGACATGTTGTCTTGTTTTGATATTTTTCTGGTTTGATTTTCACAAGGACTTTACATTATAAAGAAGTAAATTGCTATAGAGAAACACATTTCAAAGTGGCAGCATGAACCACTGTCTTACTTTATCACTGCAGCAGTTCCAAGTACCTCACAAAATCCTATAGCTTTTCTCTCAGGGTTGGGAATATCCAAACACAGACTTCTATTTTTTAAGCAACAGGTATTTTCCAATTATACTTTCAGCGCCAAGAGGGGGTTCTGCAGCACCTCCAGCATCCCTGCTTCAGGCAGTTATGTTCTTCCATATCCATCTCGGAGAGCTTTTTCCCACTATTGCCCATTACTGCTTACCTGGGGTCTGGGCTGAGCTTTTTTGTTTTGTGAAAATGCCTAGTAAGAGCATTGCAAAAATAAATTATAACTTCAACTTAAAATCCAACCCCATTTTGCAACTTGTCCAGGGGATAAAGAAAATAAATGAAAGTGAAGGGAAGGATAGCGGCCAAAACCATTACAAATCCTTGACAGAGAAAAGGCATCTTCACTGATGGGAAAAGTCATGTATTGGAAGAAAGACTAAGTATGAGAGCTGAGAGGGAATGAAAGCTACTCAGAGGATGAATAGTCTTTGATAATAAATATATATGAGGTCAAATATTAAATGCTTTATGAATGTGAAAACACTGTGTTCAGAGCAGCCTTATTATGGGGACCCTGGAGCACTTAAAGCTTAAGGAACTTGCTAAAAGAAATATCCTTGCTTAGCACTAGGACTTATTTGACATTCAGGTCAATAACTCAGAACCTTCACTGTTGAGCCCTCAATGACCTTCCAGTATGAGCAGAACCTCCAGCCTTGTGGGTCATAAAATAAATGACTCTCATTTAACACCAGACCAATACATCTGCCAGTTTTTAAAACATTTTCTGTAGCAAGCCTCATTCAGGCATAAATTTATGCTCTCCTCACTCTAAAGTCATATGATATTGGTCTGTACATAGATTTGAGCCTTAATATTGCATTGTTATTATCACACTTATAGCGATTACTGTATGTAAAAATAATGTAGTGTTAATATCATGGCACTTATAATGAACAGGCTGACCTTTCCCACAAAAATAGTCTTACTTTTTCTTGTTCCTTCCTAATGAGGGGTGTGCATTCATAGTTTTAAACCTGCTGGTCATGGAGGAGCTCATCCTGGTCTTTGGTCATTGCCTGGTGAATATTTTAGCACTAAATTGGCTGAACATATCACAGTGGAACCACAAATAAGGAGAGTTCTGTAAAATTGCCCATGTATGAATGGTCCACACAATCTCCCTCACTCTGTGTTGGTAAAACTCAGCATTTCCCTCAAGGAACCTTGGTTTGTTTTCTACTTCAGTGATATAAATATACAATTAAAACCTGGGGACAAAACTTTAGAAAAAACAGGCTACAGTTGTTACGAGGTCTACCTTAAACGCCCGGTGCGCTCGCGGCTCGCCCCAGCAGCCGTTAAAGAGCGCCCCGTGACGCCTTATATCCGGTAATTAAATGACGACATGATATCAAACACCTGGGGGATTTACTATAAGAGAAAGGCCCCCAGCATTGTTCAGTGCTACGTCGTCAACTAACGTACGGTCCCTCGCTCGCATTGCGATTTATAATTTAAAATATAGACAATGACATCCCATGGCGTATAGAGCCAACGGATGTGTACGGGGAAAACCCCTGAGGTATCTAGAGCATTAGGGATAGATTCAGGGTTTCCTTCTCGTCCTCACATTGAGCCTCAATCCAGCCTGCCCTTTTGCTCTGCCTCTTTTGTTATTTTCCCATTATTATTATACGTCGTGGGGTTCCTTCTTTTCCGCATCCTTGGGTCCTAAAACACCTATAACTCGTATCATAACAACAGTGGCAAATGTTTTACATCACCTCCAATTAAACTACAGCATGTGGCCACTTCATCAGGGCCCTTCTACAGTCTGAAGAAGCTTGATCAGGAATGGTCTTTTTGGATAGGTAGCAGCTAAGAAACCTCTTTTTTTTCAGGGCGGTCACACTAAATGCTTGCGGAATTCTCTTTGAAAATTTATGTTGTTTTTCTACCTGTGTCTTAATAAAGAGACTGTGAAGTTATGATATATTACACCATTGCTGAAACAACAAATCAACAAAAAGGTGGCCTAAGACGTACAGTGAGATCGGTGGGTGAGGCACTAGACATCCAGGTTTACACATACTGTAGATGAACCTCAGAGAGAGAAATTGATTTAAAATCTCAACTTGATTTTTGCAGTGTGTTTCCTATTTCATACTGCATTCAAAATCACACACATAGCCTATTTGAGTCACTTTCTGTCCCTGGTTTTCAGTGTTATATTGGTATAGTCCAAAGATGCAGATCAACAAAGAACCTGTTACATCGCATCTGTGCCTGCGATGGCCCTTAATATCAGTAAAGTTCAGATATTCACTTATTCAACAATGGGAGAGTCATTACTACTAGGCTCTCACACGCCCTCATTACAGCGGCAGGGGTCATAGCTGCAGACCACTCAGTTTCTGCACTTCATTGTGCCTTGCTGGAAACTCTTCAAATCAGTGATTTTGATAATAAAAACGATCATAACTTTAAAGACATGGCATTTGTCAAACAGATCAAAAAGGAAAGGCTTTGTTTTAGAAAATTATAATTTCACGTTTTATTATATTTATTTTTATTGGAATATAACTGCCTCTCCTGACTTCATCTCTCAATTTAAGTGTCTGTAGTAACATATAGTATAGCAAACTTACTCACTCAAAGTAAACACTATTCTCTAAACTCCATCTACATAAAAGTTAGACCGAGTGTTAAAGACTGTTAGCAGTTATTAGTGGTAACATTGCTCCATGACACACACACACACACACACACACACAGACACACACACACACACACACATACAAACACACACACACACAGACATACACACACATACATCAACAAAGAAATAAATGTAATGATTAAACGGAGATCTGAGTCTAATTAAAAGGCAATTATTTAACAGCAATCTGGGTCATTGATCAGCTAAATGAACAAGTCAGAGAAAGAGTGGGAGTTCTAGGATATTCCCTCTTCTCATTTGCGAGCTTACCCTTCACACTTGGTAACTGCTGGTGCTTTCTGAGCCCGCTGTTGCAGCCACAGGGCTTTTGAGCCTAAATTTCTAGGGTTTCCAGTACTCATCAAATCTTTAATCAAGTCCCTCGACAACCTGTATGCTTATTAGCTTTAAGGCTTTAGAGACCTTATGACTAGACCAGTTCCTAGACAACCCAGTCCTAAGTACATCATACACGACTAGACAAGGGCGTACTCAAATTAGGCAATCTGTACCTTGTCTGGGCTCAGTTGAGGTCGGAATGTAAGTGCAAGCCTCTGGAGGGTTCAAAACAACCTGATCAGTGTGAGCACTTTAGGTATACCAGTATAAAAGAAACCGGATTAAGAAATATTTAAAGTTCAAAACAAATTTCCTATTATTAGACTTATCTTAGAAATAAACAAATTAAAGCATTAAAAAAACTATTAAAACCAATAAAAAAACAACAATCTCTAAAAGGATTCAAACTGCTAGGGAAAATTAATTGTGTTTATAAGTTTATAAGTTTCTTACTGTGAAAGCGGACAGCATAGCATCTTTAGCATCTCCGGTTTAATCCCCGACCTTAAACACCTATTGTGTGGATATTGTATATTCTCAATGTGGGTTTACTCTGGGTGCTCCAGTTTCCTCCCACAGTCCAAAGCTGCAATAGGTTAAGTGATTACACTAAAATGGCCCTGATCTGAGTATAAATTACTAGTTTCATATAACCATTGTTGTGAAATAGCCGTTGATGCTCAAAATTATGTTAAATAAATCAAATAAACAATAAAACAGTCTAATGTGGAAAAAGACGGCAAGCTGTTTATGTGCAGAAGATGCCCGATCAACCAGAGCTGCTGTTTTGAAAGCACTGATCATAGGAGAATTGAAGTTTTATGCTAATGTGGCCCTAGGCTTGCTCAATTTGGTATTCACCTTTAATATAAGAAGATAATCTAAAATTGTAAAGCTGCTTCAAAGCAATGCTCCATTTTTAAAAAAGTGCTATAGAAACCAATCTGATTTCACTTGATTTGCCATACCATGCATGGCCTGATATATGAATAATAAAACCTTAAATTCAATCCCTGAAATCTCATGGGTAACCAGTACAGCATTTTGTGCCTGCCAGAAGCCTGGCAACAGCATTTTGAACCAGCTGCAGGCATGACATGCTGAACTGACTGAGACCGAAGTAAAGCAAATTGCAATGATCAAGACTGAAAGAACCGACTGCATGAATGACGGTTTCCAGGTACTACGGCGTAATAAAATCTGCTTAAAAATCTGTTTTTAAGATTTCTAAAATGAAAAAAGCTGCCACTTAGAATCAAAGTAGACAGCAAGATTTTTTGCTTGTGTTTGTACATTTACAAATAATGATTCCAGGTCATTGACTGTAGTGCTGCTAAAAATTGTGGTTGCCAAAGATAATAAATTAGATTTTGGCTTGATTTGGCAACAATTTCTCCGACAATTTGCAAGAAGGCCCTCCAGCTTAAGTGGAAGATATAGCTGAGATATAGATGTCATCTGCTGAGGAAATAAATTGGCTCATAATGCAGATCACATGTAAGCCACAGTCAAAATTACCAGCCCTAAGAAAATTATTGCGGAGTCACAGCTCAGCCATCCAGGTCACCCTCAAACACAGCAAGCCAGCTCACTGTAACCACACACAACTAGACACCTTTCATATACGTATAACACAGCCAAACACACAAACATGCACTGTGAGCTTTTATTTGTACACAAAAGGTGCACAAAAACCCCCAAATAAAGGGTCCATTGAACTGTTAATTTGCATACTGGCGCCAGGAACGCCCCAGGGGGAGTCAACAATGTTACAGTATTATACTTCTGACAGATGGAGCTAAGTGAACAGGTACAGGAAAAGCAGAATAGGGCCTAAAATGGTTTCCTGAGGCTTTCCCCGGGTAACATTTGCTATTTTAGCGGTCAGAAATCCCATCTTGACACAGAAGGTTCTGTTTTTTAAATAAAAGGTGAACCACATAAAAAAAAAATCTACAAATGTCTGTATGTTGTGCTCATGGATAAAAAACATATCAAGTGTTGAGTCTGGGGTAAGAGAAGTGTTGTCTTAAATTGGGAAGAAGCTCATCATAGAAGGTTGAAAATCAAAGGTTGTGTTATTTGGAACAGCCAAAGCCCCCAAGTTTCAGGTCATTTGTATACCTAGAGGTACGATAGGTGAAAACATTTGACAAACCATGATGAACCATGAAGTAAATGCTGTACCTCTCATCCAAAGTTGATTTGACACCTGAGTCTGGGGTTTTGAGTTGGCTTTTAGTGTATAGGATGGCTATTCCTGGTCTTCCTTTACTGCTCATCACTTCTGGCATTTGCAGAATGTTTATGTTGAGACATTTCTGGCTGGACATTCTTCCCATTTCGAACAGTACTTGTGTTTATCCAATTAGCCCTGAAAGACACAATCAGCCCTGTAAGACCTCCAGACACAAACAGCATCACTCATATTTCAAATTCCTATGGGTTGCCAGTTTCTTGACTTGGACTTATATTCTTGCTTTTGTCTCTGCCTCAGTTCTAGCGGTCTTGACTACAACACTCATAAAACCTGAGCTGTTTCAGTGATTCGAGCTATTCAACGGAGGTCCTGTAACGTGATTCTTTCTAATTCATTCACTGATTCATTCAGTTTTACGTCCACATGAAGTCTTTTCAAGAGTTTGCATGTTCTCCTTGTGTCTGCCTGTGTTTTCTCAGATGTCCTACAACATTTTCAAGACACTTGTTATATCTATTGGCATCTCTCAAAGCTTCCCAGTGTGAGTAAATGGGTGCATGTGCCATGGGATAGAGTTGCATAAATATCTAATTCTTGTATGTTTATGTATTTATTTACCATCAGCATCAATGGCTATTTCTGACAGGAGCAAGGTTCTGACAATGAATAGAAGAGCCTACTTTGGATTAATATGTTTGAACTTAATAAAAGCGTTTTGCTGAAGCGTATACTGTCTATGGTTGTGTAGTCGTTTTTGAAACAAATCCTGAATGGGATGTATGAGCAAGCAAAAATATGATAAATGCAATGAAATACAGTGCATCCGGAAAGTATTTACAGCGCTTCGCTTTTTCCACATTTTGTTACGTTACAGCCTTATTCCAAATTGTATTAAATTAATCTCTTTCCTCAA
>JAUZSU010124717.1:0-17619 GCA_034780255.1 Parotocinclus maculicauda | reverse complement strand
AGCTTCCGCTCCTTTAAAGACCAGCATCCGCCACTGCAATGGGGATATGTTCCAATAAATTCATCATAAGCCAAATATATCAAGAAACAAAGCTTTTTTTTTTTTAAATAAAAAAGTGTTGATAAATCTAATCTAATAATAGATTGAAAGTGAAAAGTAAAAGCAAAAAACTCTGAGCTCTAGCATAGCTGCTAAACTAACTGCAGCCTGTGTTCTGAAAGATTCAATTTGTTTTCCTTTTGGTTAAATCTCATCAACTAACCTTTTAAGAACCCATGAAAACAACTGTACTGTACAAAAAAAAAGTACTATAAATGAAAAAATAAAGAAAAACATGATAAACTCAGCAGAGAGCTTCACTGAGCAAGGTCCATTGTAAATCTGAATCACTGTTTACTAATTTGTAAATCATTAATTAAGTTTCGGCTGAAACAAAGTCACATGGCTCGACTCATACAACTTTTAGCAAGTTTGCAGAGTACCACGAGCAAACCACGAGAGCTGAGACTCATTTCTCTAGTGACTGAGAACTGAGGTACCACTGAGTTTGTACCACTGTAAGTTTCCATTTTTTCTTTAGATTCTTAGTGCCCCATCTTAGAAACAAAGCTTGTGTTGGTATGACTGTGGCAGGCTGGGTGAATTTTTTTTTTACTGCAAATTGTACAGTATGCTCTAGTCTCCATGGCACAGGAGAGGCAAGTGTCCAGTTAATAGCAGCCTAGTGACACTGGCCCATCTGTTCTGGTGGACTACAGCCAATGATGAGCAAGAGGGGGAGCGAAAGAGGGACGGCACCCTGCCACTTCCCTCTAATGGAGCTGATCCTTTATATTATAGTGTGCTTGAGCATGTATGTGTCTGTGTGTCTGCATGTGTACTGGGATTGTTTGTCACATGAATCGAGCTTGATTCCAAAGTCTCATCTCCACTGCTCCTGTCCCAGGAGGCATCAGATTGCTGTCGCCATAGTGACTCGATGTGTCGTCCTGAAGCCTGCTTGATGCCTGGCTTGTCTTCGGCGAGTGGCTTTCCACATGCAAGACCTCTCAATCACAGAGACGCTGCATGTTTCAGAGTCATCCAGCTAAAAAGGGTTTCCCTGTATACCACCAAAAACATGGGGCTCCCACAGGAAACACACACATCCCAAATATTACCGCTCCGCTCTTCATCTTTCACTAGCTTTAATACATACTACAAATAAAATAACATATACTTGTATTTACATATATATATATATATATATATATATAATATTTACATATATATATATATTTATTTATGTATTTTTAGTCGAAACCATCCAATCACAAGCACACACGATTGACTTTGTCTGAGAGAGGGGAGGCCAGTTGAAATTAGGTGGCATTCTGTCAAGGGCACACTTATACCTGCACTCTGTGTTCTCCAGGGACCCTGACCCTGAAAAAAATTATGACTCATTTATAGTTTCTTGGCAGACATAGACAGATTTTATTTAAAATGTCTGGGAATTTCATGATGCTATGTCCCCTTGAGAGGTGCCCAGTGGGCACCAGGTTCTTTTCAGTGTAGTCAACATAGTTTTAATTCGAAGTTCTAGTAGTGTTTAGCAAACTCAAGCTGTTTACATGTGTGGTTAGATGACAAGAAGGGCGGTCTCCTGGCAGGTCTTTCAGATAATTTCTTGGCATAGAAGTGGAATCTGAAAGTAGTTTTGGAGAGTTGGTGACATCAAAATGTTACTTTTTTGTAACTCTCCAACAGGGTATTTTTTTCCTCTCTTACCAACCTCCTCACTATATGTAGGGGCAAAACAAATTCAGGTTCTCATCAAGGCAAGCTTGTCAGTTCCAGTTGACTGAAACGTTTCAGTTATGCCCTAAATGTAGGTATTGACATTTTCTATTAAGTAGCTATTTTCTATAGTCATCTTCTAACTTATGAAGGCCAACACACTTTTTTCTTTTTTATTACTAAATGCCCTCTTGTTTCAGTTAACATCTAGGCCAGCCAAGGAATCTTGGTCCTCCCAAGGTTTCTTTCTTCTACATTTAGGGAGTTTTTCCTTGACACTGTCACCTCAGGCTTGCTCAATTTGCAATTGGCCTTTTAAGATAATACACCTTTGTAATATTGTACAAAAACCACTGTAAAAAGCGCTATATAAATAAATTTGACTTTGACTTCCCATGTTGAGGAACATCCAAAAGGATTTGACCACTGTGTCACCTCATATATACCCCACCCAGTTGATTACCCCTTGAAAATTCCTAGTCATTCTGATCAACTGTAAAAAGTAAAACATAAATGGAAAAAAAAGTAATTTGTTTTTATTGATGAAGGATTCCTTTCTTGGACTAAGCTAATTAAGCACAGGGTGATTTGTTTTATAACCATTTTTACTCATCTATACCTGTAGTGCCAGTGAGTATGGAGGGGACTACATGTATGTCCGTATATGTATATTGTCAGGATGAAACCAACACAGAAAAACCAATTAAAAATATGAGGGTGCATTTTGTGATGCGTGTGTTGATTAAGTGATGACAGGAATAGCACAGTGAACATATAAGAAAAACAAAGCAGATTCTGCTCCAGGAGGCATGGCATAATTGTCAAAGCGAATACCCATGGAGATTCAGCCTGAAACAGTGTTTTGCATGACAATACGCTAGCAACATACTTGCACAGTTAGTGGATAATGTGACAATAATAATAATTAGGAGTATTAGTTTAGAAACTTGCTTTATTATCCCAGACCATATTTGTCCTGGTGAGTGCAAAAACACAAAACACACTTCTGCTCACTTTGTATTCAGTCTGACAAGGACTTATATCAACTAACCAATATCAACCAATGAAGAATGGGTTCCCTATTTGTGTGTTCCAAGGTTTCATCCATCTCAGTTATTCTTTGCTCTTGTTGCCTCTGGCTGCTCACTGGGGGTCTAAACTTGTCTATTGTTAAAAGCACAATATGAACAAAACTGAATGAAAGAAGCATTATCATTTCAATGCACTTATTGACACAGTGCCACAGTGTTCATGGCTTTACTCTGAGCCTAGGTGTGAGTAACTTTGAAGTGTGTTTGTTGCTCTGCGATAAACTTGACTATAAATAGTGTGGTTACTAAAGGTGGGTGGAAGTGCTAAAGTGGGCAGTGGCAATTCATAGCCCACCACTACTGTGACCTGTGTTTGACTCTGGGCGACAACTTCTGGATGGGTCATGCATCATGTAGACACAATTGGCCATGTCTGAGGGAGGGGAAGCTAAATGGGTGGGTTATCCTATTATTAATAGTGAACCCTACCCCTGAAATCTAGTGGTACTGTGTTCAAGGGTAATGCTCATCTATAAGGATAAGCAGGGTTAAACCAAGAAAAACCATAAATGAATTATTCCTAACAGTGCTAGAGCAGAAAACTCCCACTAGGTCCCACTTCCTCCTCTCTAATTAGTTACAGGTATGCATCTTTTCACAACCATATTATGTCCTGTGACACGGCATGGGATGTTTACCGATTTGGGTGTTGATTGGACATTACCATTGCCACAAAATGTAATCCCCTAAATATTCTAAAATTTTTGTGAGCAGTGTTCTTACAATAGGATACTTACTTATGCACATGAACATGTGAACGTAGGTTGATACAGAGCTTGATACAAATAAGTAGTGAAAAGTCATATGCACGAATATGAGAAACTTACAAAAAAAGTCTTGTACACATATACACTGTCTCCAGTCCAAATTTGAGCAAGCGAGCACATGGCTGGTAAAGTAGTTACTTGTACATATATGAAGATGAATGACAGACTTCTGCCATTAAACTTAAACCTCTGAACGTGGATCTGCAGCGTTGATTGGCTGTTGAAGTGGCCAGCTGTTTATGGCCACAATATCCAGAGGTAAAATACAGAATTCCTTATTACAGAATTAATAAAGACTTGTTATAATTCTTAAGCCCTTAGTCATTAAAGTGAATTGACATTGATCAGATGGTCATTAAACAGTACGTACGCATAAATATACACTGTATGAGTTTACAGTTGTAAACTATTGGAAATCAGAACTTATCAGAAATTGCAGATTGCAGCAAAACTTGGCCTTAATAAATTAAATGTTGGTAAAGGTTAAATATCCCACCATCTCTAATTCTATTCATAGCTTCTAATAATTGTAGCACTTTAACAATCCCCAAATACACATTAAACCATGATACCAGCTAACTGATGGCATGGAATGACACACCATGAAGGACGGCAATTTCATTTTCAATCTTAGGGAGATATCATGCAGCACAATTTGAAAATAATCAGTGCACGCTCATTGCTCTGCTGCTAGTAGTTTGCCATCCAATATGAACAAATGAAAAAAAATCATTGCCAATTATGTCTTATTAAAGTAGACCCCTCTCTCTACCAATCCTCGTCTACTTTTAGCAGCCAGAGCTTACAGTCTTAGACAGAGGATGGATCAGGAAAGGTTGGGTATTTTTGTGCCTTCTTGTTTGAGCTCTGTTGGGACTGGAACCCTGCACCTTCTGATTAATACTCCACTTCCTTAACAACTGCAACAGAGTCCCATTTTTAAATATTTCAAGTTACTGGGTTTTACCTTATTTGTTCAGTACAGTGAAACATAAACCTACTACAGTTCATGATAGTTATTTATCATACATAGATGAGGTAAAGTAACACTGATGTCTTAGCATTGTACTAATTAATTGTAGCTTAAAAAAGCAAACAAATGCATCCATGTCTGTGTTTTTGACCAGGGTGATTTACATAATTTTTCTCTGTAATGGTAGTACAACATTAACATCTCAACACAAGTTAAGAACAAAAAACAATAATAGGAAGCCTCAGGACCACGTTTTAACCTTTATTTCAAATTTAGATGTCTAAATGTATATTGACATTAATGTATATTACTGTTTTATATTACCAGTTCTCCATATGTGAAGTCAGGAGTGGGGGTGGGGGTGTATTTTGAATGTGACTGGCTGAAACTAATTTGAATTGCAGTCTTTTTGCCTATATTATATCACTAGTTCATATGACTAACACTCCATAAAGGAGTCAGGTGGTAAATGTTGGCCTTTGTTTTCAATCTGACTGGTAGAAATGAAACAAATAAAAAGAGCTTGAAATGCAGGTAAGACATTTCCCCAGTGTCTCAGAGTGTTTGTTCAGTTGCTATGTCATCAAACTGTCATGTTGTTGCAAAAAAAGAGTATTTTTTAAAAACGTGTTTACGATATTCAAATAAAACTTGACTACATTTTGGAAGGAAAATAGATACTTTCCCCAGACCCTTCCTTTACTTTTCCCAATATAAACAGCTGAGGCTCAGTTGTGACACAAGTGATCAGTTGCTCATCCTCCTGTGCTCGCTTTCACAACAGGAGCCTTGCACTATTTTTTTCAGGCTTCAGTTTGGCTGTCCACTTTTACTGTCACTGCAGAAGTAAGACAGTTATGGGACACTCGAGATGGAAGCTCTAAGAAGGAATTCTGTGAACGATGGCCATCCGTGACCATATTTGAGCAAAGTTTTCCCAAATGCACAAATATATTGGCTTTAAGAACTACATAACCAAATTTAAGAAGCACATAAGGAAAGCATAACCTGTTCTCACTTGGTGATATTGCTAGTATGGTGCTTTGCCTTACATTAACTTATTAAATTAATTGATACTGTGGTTAATCATGCTAAACATAACAATCTCTATGTACATTTGTTACATATCATGACCAATACCAGATTCAAAATCATAAGAATTCATGGTAGGCTGCTTCACTTTTAGGACCAGTCTGAGAAAAAATAATGCCCACTTCATTGTAACTTCTCTCAAAGTTTACATTCGCATTATAAACCAGATGCTTCAGTTCCTGTATGGTAGAGGGCAGCTACCATATGAGGAAGAGCAACTCTCTGAAACGGTTTCATTTGATTAGGTCCATATACCTCGTCTATTCGATTTTCCTTAAGTAGCATACTGTAATGATAAGCGTCAGTGAAGATGGATGAGAATAGACAGGAGGTGCTGAAAAGGCCAGGTTGGAAAAAAAGAGCACTGGATGAGAACGCTGCCAAATATGCCAAGCCAATAGACATTTTTTCACAGACAAACGTGAAATTGTAGGAGTTGTCGGGCTACTGATTTATCAGTGTCTAATTATTAAAGTAAAATTAAACAGTAGGCTAAATTGTGAACCTATGCAAAACATGAAAGCTTTTTAAAATTCAGTTTATTTAAATACTTGAATAGCCCAAAATACAATGTTTCGTTGGAGCCTCCTCTGAATAACAGATGAACAAGTTGGCTATTGATGCTCTAGATGATTTTTACGCTTCTATATATGAACCGAAACGTGTAAACAGTACAGTATGCTTTCCTGTATGGAAAAGTGAGATACAATTTATTTCTAATTTTTTATTTCTATTTTAGGTCAATTTATTGTTGAAGTGAATGTATATTTGTTATTTTTGCTATTATTTTTGTTAACCTGTTCTTGAAGTGGATTATAACTTCTACATCTATGTTTTAACATGTTTCTAATAAAAACAAAAACACTTTAATAAGAGCTGAATTGTTACCTCATATATCCCCCCACTCCAGTTCTAATCGTGACTTACTGGTCATAGTTATAAAAGTATTGTGAAACTGAAGAAGACAGTGGCAGTCTTTACACATTATTTTAGGCAGGTGTGCTTCTACAGTACTTGTAATTGTGGGGTACAAAATTTAGAGGAGCACAGTTGTACCCCTCTGCTTGCTAATCAGTCATAGAGGCACAACTGTGCATAAACATATGTCTGTTAAAAACGTAACAGATGAAGTGATTGAACACTAAAGTGGGCATTACTCTGACATGAAAGAGATAAAGGAAAATTATCATGTATTCAAAAAATAATTGTATTAATTTTGTTGACGTGAACATAACTGTTGCCTTTGCTTGTTTAATGAATGGCCTTGCTTTAGTCGTCCAATATGTTTTTTTTTTGGTAGGTTATACGGTTATAAGCTGTTAACCAAAACGTGTAGCTATGAGCTATCATTACCTCGTCCGCAGCGTGGCTGACCTTGTCCATTTCTCCTTGCGATAAACTAAAAAGGACTAGCTCTGACCAGCGTTTTCCTCTCAAGCTTTTTGGAAAGAGGCCGGGTCGTTACAGGGAATGGAGTGCTTGTAGTGAAAGTCCTGTAGTTCTGCTCTGCAATCAAAAATAACGTTTTACATCCGTGATTTTAGTGTGTCAACATTTTGGGTATGATGACGCCCTTGGCTTTTAGGGATCTTTTCATGTACCTGGAGTAAAACTTGACTCTCGCTAAGAGACATCCACGTTGCAGGGGGAGCTGTGCGCTTTTCTCGTGCGCGCACCCGATGAGCTACACTGACGTCAGACCCTTATGCGCGTTTCTCTGTTCGAGGGTCGCCCATTGTTGTCATGGTAACGCGAGCGCAGCGTCGGTGAAGCAGGTGAACAGAGGAAGATGGAGGAGAGCAACAGAGATCCTGATACTGGTTTGTAAACCGAGAAACCAGTGTCCACAGTCCACACACTCACCGAATAGCTTTGGCTCAGGACAGTGTAATGCTGCATTGGTTGTCACTGCATGTTTCGAATGAGAGTTGGTCTCTCTTTCTGTTGTGTGCTAACGTTAACCGAGCTAGCTCGTTTGTTTACACAACCGTTTTGTGTATACAGCGCTAACGCTATTTGTGGGTTGTGTGTAACTCAATGGGCATGCTGTTGTGCGTCTGTTTGTGTTTGTAACAGCTGTTGTTGCTGTTACACTCAAATGTTATTCAGTGATCAGTAAAGGAAGTTCCAGTTTATATATGGGCGATTCCTAAGTTTTAAAAAATACTAATTTACAAAATAAATAGCTTAGACTGACTGTAAACTATAGGAAAATACTTTGAAACGATTATTTAAAGATTAAAGCCTTTGTAAAGACTTGGGATCTTTCATGCTCACTAACTGCAAGCCAGCAACTAGATTCATTTGAGATTATTGTCCCACCATTCTCTTAGAGAGAACAAAATGTATTGAGATTTCATACACCTCAAAAAATAACTGCACTGTAAGCATTTCGTCGCATCCACATTATTCACAAATGTTATCCAAGATAATAGAAAGTGTATATATAACATATTGTTGATGGCTGAGTGTTTTGTCTTGAGTGTTTTTAGTTTGTTACTACTAGTTAGTATTACTCCATGGATCTTTATTTGAATCTTTGTCACTGTAGCCTATCGAAGCTATTCTGAATTTCAGTTTGTAATATTACAAACTTTCAAAGATGCAAGTGTTTGTGAGCAGTACATTGACAATAATTTGAATAAGTGAATAATTAAAAACTGTGAGGGAATTTTGAGTTAACTTTTTACATTTACGCCTTTTCCAGAGCGACTTACACAACCTTACATTTCAAGCAATTATGGGTTAAGGGCCTTGCTTCAGGACCCACTTGTGGCAGCTTGACAGAGGTGGGATTTAAACCCTGGACCATTAGGTATCTATTTAGACCAGTACCAGTCCAGTACCTTAAACTTTAGGCTCAGCACAGTAGATTAGTTTGCACCTCTGGCACTTAATAGAGGCGAGCAGAACAATGTTGTTTACTCTGTTATATTCTGGATTTATTAAGATTTGGTTGTGGTAATGACTGTCATACTTGGGCAGATAGAGAAGCTGATACAGAGCAGAGCTTTATTAAGAAACTTAAAGACACTGGAGAACTGAGTTTTACATGAAGCTCTGACCTGTGCGTACAGAGTGCACAAAGAGGAATGGTGTGATATACACACGAGGAAGTGGGAAACCGAAGCAGTAAATTCACAAACTGCAGTAAAATGTATTTAGTTTGTGCCAAAGTGAAACAAAGGAAATGCTTCATATCTCATAGAGTAGATATAACTAGATTTTATTGTATATTAACTTTATATATAATAGTGTATATAATCAAATGGTGGCCCAAGGCTTTTACACAGCATTGTATATATGTATATGTATCACTATATATATTTGGAATACTGTACATCCAAATATCAAAACACTCTTGGGGATGGGAAATGATATTTTTTGCGACACCAGAGGGTTTAGACAGCAAAATCTTTAAAAATATTTGGTACATCGGTACTTTGGCCTTGCCCTAATCAAGACCCCAAAATATCCAGTAAAATGATAATAAGAAACATTAATTAAATAATTCAGAACGTGGGTTTTTATAATAACTTAAAAAGACACAGAATGTTATGTTCATATCTGCACTGCTCACAAAAATTACTAGATATTTCATAATGTTCCTCATTTTTGTGAGCAGTATGTGCAGCTTGGTACTTACTGTGTCTGCGCGTGTTTACTCCGGGTACTCCGATTTCCTCCCACAGTCCAAAGACATGCGTGCTAGGTTAATTCTTGAATTTTCCCCTGGGAAATAAAGTGATCTATCTGTCTAATTGATTACACTAAATTGGCATTGACTTGAGTGTACATATGTGACTAGTCTTGAGTATTGTGTATAGATTTCATCTTTTGTGTCTTGCTGAAATGGCCACTGATGCTGATAGTAACATTAAATAAATCAACTAAACAATCAAACCATAACAGCCTATGAATTCTGTAGTGAATTATAAGGTAACACCTATTTATGTGTGGAAACAATGATAATAGCTAACAAATAAATACATTTATTAAATGCAAATAGCCATGCCGTCATGTCCATCTCTGTATTACTATCTTTCTGTCTGTTTCACATTCTTTTAGTTTATTCCTCTGTCTTAAAGAAAAACAATTGCACTAATCATGACTAACTGTCTCCCCATGTTGGTAGTCTGCATCTTCTCAAACCTCTCTATGCTTCAGCACATCCAATTACCTTACCACCACAGGTACAATTACTGTTTTAGACTAATTATTTAAAACAGTAGTACGCTTTGGATTTTTAGCCTGTGTGTGTGGACAGAAACAGCACACACTACTCTACCAGAGTTGGGGAAATATTTAAGTAAACATGATGTGTGTCAGGAGACTCTTTCTGCAAATTAAAATATGATCTGTTACAGCAGTCATGTGCTGTAAAAGAACTAAAGCAGTCAGCAACTACAATGAGCATTCAAGATATATATCTATAAGAAATTACATAATTATTTAAAAGGATCAGCTTTATTGGCTTACACATACAAGGAATTTGTTTTCAGCTTTGGTATCAGGATACAGGCTATAAAAATAATAAAAAAAGATCAATCGTCTGAATCCTGGGATTGATTTGTCAGAAATGGAGAGACTTTAAACTACATAGTATATTAACATTTAATATATTCTATTTCAGAATTGGATTCAATTTTACATATCTAATCTACTCATGTATTCAAAGCATTTGACTTATGGAATGTAACTGTATTCATTGATATCTGTGTAAGTTTTAATTCATCCACTTCAAGGTAGACTTGGGTATTGAGTTGTGTATTCATTAAGTTAATTCTGCTCCTGGTCTATACCTGTGCCTTGGTGGTGGGGTGGTGGGAGGAACTGGAGCGGAGACCATTTGCATCTACCCATGTAGGAGTTTTACTTGTCCTGTTGCAAGTACCCCATGGAATTCATGCTGAGAATCACAGGTTCTTAACCTGAGCAAACAAACAAACAATGGTCTGTGGCAATTTGTACAGCTCTGAAAGAGACATTTCCAGGGGTGACATTATGTATAAAATGTCTTTCATGATTTTAAATCTAAAACCCCATCTGTGCTTGCTCTGTCTTTGGCTGAACCACCTGCTGAGCAATCTCTGTGTGTTTTACAGGCAGCGAGGCAGGGGGAGATGATGCCCTGGTGGGAAATGTGAGCAAACTGATCATCACTCCTCCAGGATACACAGGAGCACCCAGGAAAGGGCATCTCATCTTTGATGCTTGCTTTGAGAGTGGTGAGTAAGCTGCTGGGAAGTTGCTTAGTGAAGATGCCTTTGCATTTGACTTTAATTTAATACATTGCTTTTAGTTCAATCTGAATGAAAGTTAAATCTTTAAAAAAAATTATAAATAGAAAAAAATGATACATTTTAGAATTTGTTAACATTTGGTATTATTCTCCATTTTTCTACAATTGCAGCGTGCACATAATGATCCATGTTATCTCAGCATGATTTCCCAGTATTCCAAAGAGCATCTTGTGATGTTATGAATTGTTTTCTCTGTCTTTAAATACGCCTATGAATGCTTGATGGGCTTTAATTCAGGTGACTGTGGAGAAAGATCCATAATATTTTGCTTCATTATGCTGCTGTAATATGAATCCTTCACCACAACAATCCAAGCAAGTGTTTTCACTGGAGGCCTCAGAGTATTGGCCTGCTGTAGATACATAGAACCCACATTTACCATTTGTTAACTGACAGGGTGCTTATTCTACTTTGAAAACTGTCTGTTTAATATACAGAGCTCATTAGTGCTTTAAGATTAGTGCTCATTAGTGCTTTTTTTTGTTTAGAAATCCATTAACAAAAGATGCATTTTTGCAAGTAGGACTGGGCAAAATGATATGATCAAATCAATTAGGTAATATAAACTTACCGGACAAAAAAGATTAGGCAATTGTGACTAAAACATACCTAATACCATGTAACGAGCACAGGCCACAGCTGCAATTAAATTTGGGATGGACTGGATTCCTTCTCTGATGTCGTATTCATTGTTCCAGATAGTCCCACAGACTTTCAGGAGAATTCACATCTGGGGACCTTGCAGGCAAGTCCAGGCAAGTGTGTGACTGCTCTTGAATGTTCACCATGACAATCAGTCACATTTACAGCCATGTAAATGGAAAAACTGTCATATTGGAATAAAGGGATAGAAATATTGTGTTCCTGGATAATATATATGTATATTTCCAGCATTTAGCAGAAGCCCTTATCCAGAGTGACTTACAATTATTACAGTCTTACAATCCAAGCAATTGTGGGTTAAGGGCCTCGCTTAAGGACCCAACTGTAGCAGCTTGGCAGAGGTGGGATTTGAACCCTGGACCTTCTGCCCCAGAGTCTAGTACCTTAACCGCTAGGCTACCACAGTCCCTGCATAATAATAAGCAAACACAAAAACTGGATGTTCCATGAGCTAAAATTTACTGTAATCTCAACCGAATGACCCATAAGACCCCTAAAAGTCCCAGAATATTACCATATTACCGAACCTCCTTCAGCATTAACCACACCTTGCGTACAGTCCCAATTGAAGGGTTCTTGAGGACTTTTGATGAACACGACACCTAGCATAATCCACATACAGGTAGAAATTGGATTCATTTGACCAGATAACACATTTCCAATAATGACCAGTCCAATTGATGTGTCTTTCGTAACACAGTAACCAAGCAACTTTGTATTCACTGTTCTGTTCTACCTATTCTTAAGCTATTATACACTTTTCTGGTATTGTTGAGTTATACTTCAGTTAATACTTACTGTGACAAGCATCTGATTGGATGATTGCATATTATTTTAGTACCAATTTCATAAAGAAATATCCAGTTTTATCTTATTAAATACATTTTTGTGATGCTGAATGGACTTAATATTCTATACATATAACCTCATGGTATACTACTACTACTACTATTAATAATAATAATAATAATAATGATTATTATTTTAATAAGTGTAATTTGTAATGCCAGTTCCTCAACCCAATGTACATGACTAAGCTTCATAATGTAAAACAAAGTGTCCTTGATCTGATCTAAAAAGGTAAATGTCATACATATTTTAAAAGGTAGATGTCTTAATATTTTATGTTAAACGTTCTGTGGTGAGTGCTCTGTGGCTTCAGGGAAATGTTTTATAAGATATTACTATATACACTGCTCACAAAAAAATATTTTGCGAGGAAATCTTTAAGCTTTACTAAGTGACAAAGATGGACTGAATTAGGTTAATTAATTTAGTTTGTGCAAGGATAGGAAGCCAATGGTCGCATATCTATGAATGGTGGTAATGCTGGTAAAACCCCTAACAGCACAGTTTTACTAATTATCAGTACCATAAAAACTAGAGAGCAGCTCGAGATGAAAGAGCCAGATGCAGATGCAGTTTTTGAGGGTTTGGGTTTGAATTTAAAAATGTAAAGGTTAGGTGGTACAAGTAAAACAGGTTGCTTGTTCCATGAATATCAATTCAGTCACATAGGTTAGATGACACTGAATTTGTGCCATTTTTAATTGTAGTTGTAATTACTAACATTAAATTGCAAACTATAACGTACTATAAGTTTAAAGTACATTCAGAAATGTATTTGCATGATATAGACATAGCTGCAGGCTGTGTTCTTGCCATGTCTTATATCAGCTGTCTGTTTTAAAATGAGCTTCCCATTCCCTGGGATACTGTTATAATATATTTTAAGAAAATTTTATTTTAAGAAAAACCTGCTTTATCAGGCCAATTACCATGGAAAGACCATTTTTAAATGGCTTTTATTAAAATAGTATAAGCTGTATTCAGGCAGCTCCTGTGACTTGGAAGTAAAAGCCATATAATGGTAACAGCAATTCTTTAGGACCAGGGTTCAGATCCTTACAATGTGAATGTCTGGTGGTGTGGAAGCAGAACCCTGTGATAGGACCGCCCCTTGTAAAGGGGGTTTAATTGCCATTGGGTGTAGATTCCATCCCCATCTACAAAAAGGATAAGTTGAGGTAAAATGGGAACTTTTGTCCAAATTTACAAAATCAATCTTTTGACATTCCCAGTTCCAGAAACAGAGATTAACATTTCTTCATTACTGGTTTTATATTTCTTATTCTGGATTTGGCTGTGTTTTATTAATTTATATTAGGCTTGAAGAATGGGTCTGTATGTTTTCAAGCTTTAAACCTTTTTTGTCAAATGCATTCATAGTTGGTAAGTCAGATATTTTATCTTTAATAGTATTCTATTATTGTATTGACGAGTGCAGGAGTCTAATAATAAATTGGCCCACAACAGTGCACATGAATCCTGGTAGAATTACAGCCCACAGCTATTTCTGTGTTTTTCTTAGCAAATCTAAGCAACAGAACATTTAATTTACTCAAAGTAACAGCTGCATCATGGTTGTATTTCGTTCACAGGTTGATTTTAAATTTTAATGGAAATTACTACATGTCTTGGGCATGTAATACCTGGCAATGTAAACATCAAGTGTAAAGTCTCTAGTACACAGCTCACAAAAATTAAGGGATTGCTGTACAATCTGATCTTGTCCATGCCCCATCGAAGTCTTGGGTGACACCCTACTGAAAAGTCAATGTGTGGCTCTCTTGTCCAGTCTGACATGTCTCTGTTTACCCCCATAAATATGTCACTTGCTACACAATCACGCTAATTGAGTTTACATCTCATTTACATAATCAAACAACTTTTACCTTTCATTTGCTTTTCTAATGATCTTGTTTAATGAAATAAAATCAAAAGCTTTGTTTTTAATCGCTTCATATTCATCTTAAAATATCCCTTTATTTTTGTCAGCAGTGTATTAATGACTGCATTACGTTTTGTAAAACAAGTGATTGAGGGCAATAGATATCAACTACATATTACCGTATATACTGTATACATAATGTAATGTACTGTACATACAAAGGGTACTTTCACAAGAAAACTACATGCAAACTATACATAATTGCATCAGAGATATCTCTGAAAACACCAGTGGAACACAACCATTTACACAGCATCCCTAATGCCACTGTGTTTTTAATTTATGGAAATGCACAATAATTATAGAAAATATTTAAATGTACTGTCACAACATACAATGTACTGTATTGTATAAGGCCGTAACACTTAAAAGGATGGTATTATAGACCTGGTACTTTTGTTCAGTGGATCAAATTGCATTGATAGGCAGTATTACCAATAACATGAAAGATCAGTCAGATGAAACAGAGACTCAGAATGTAAATCAGTTTATATCGTTATGGGTTTCAGAGAATATACAGGTAGCATGGCTGGGGGCTTCAGGCAAACAAACGAGTACTACTTACAATAGGGCACACACACAAAAACGCCATGTACAGCTTTTTATAATAAGTAGTGGAAAGTCATACACAGTCTCTGGTCCAACAGTGAGCTAATACCTGTAACTTGGTAATTTGTTCCCTTCATCTCACTCTATTAGCTCCTTTTTTCATTTTCACTGACAAATGCTTGTTAATGTATAACATTTCTAAATATCTGCTCATACAAACGTACATCTAGTGTGTGAATATTGAAACTCACATATAAGGCTTGAATGCATGTCAATTCTATAATGTTTTAACTTGAAGCCATGACGACACAACTCGGCTAGCTTTAGAATGAAACTTTATGCAAAGTCTGTGTACTGTCAGGCCTGCATTATTACAAATATCAGCTCTTCTCTTGTGCTGAATTGAATTGCCATGTGGTGTCAGACATTTCTCAGTGTGATATATGCTTTTACAGGCTAATTATCTCCTTTCAAAAAGTTGGTGTAAAAATGTAAAGCCTGATGCCAAAGTGCCTGCTCTTTTACCTTGTCTGTCTGGCATGTTGAAAGCTGTAATTAAATAGTGCTATAATATTTTGAAGAATGCTTTGAGTAAATGGTCTTTGTTTTGCTCTTTTTGTAAGGGCCGATTGAATGGCGGCATAATGAAAATAAAGTGCTTTTTCAGTGACAAGGTCAAGTGGGCAGCTGAGAGTGGCTCTGGGTTGGATTGACAGTGAATCAGTAGGGTTCTGGAACAGACAAAATATCATTCTCTGCTGGGAGATTAGGTTCAGAGACTCCAGCAGATGAGACTCAGCTTTCATATTTTTGACAGGCAACCAATTCGGTCTACCACAGGGCTGAGGCTCACCACTAACTCTGGCCTCCCTGTGGGAAAGCTTATTTGTGCTTTTGGAAATGTTTTATATGAGTGCAATTTTAGGAAGGGTGAGCTATTTTGGTCTTATCAACTTTGTTTTGAGAAAAGTAAAAAAGAAAGCATGCAATTTCCCAGCTTATGATTGAAATCTGAAATCAGAGTTTTCAGAAGTAGGCCCGTATCCCACACTTGTGGAGATAAGCAGTCACAGTTCAGACGTAGCTGTTTGTGTACAGTGGTATATTGTACAATATAATTCAACTGATGTTGGATTTTGGATGTTAGTTTTGCTGTGAAACAGTGCTGCACCAGACATGTTTTCATTTTTAGCTCTGACCAGTGAAGGACATCGGAAAACAGAATATGGAATATGATCAGCATAAATTTATAGAGCCTAAGTCAATATAAATAAATAATCAGGGGATTTTATGCGTTTCTCTGTTTCCCTGCTGACTGGCCTTGAGAACCAGTGACATTGATTAATGAGCATCGTGTGGCCAGGCATAGATCAGCTAACATATATGATATTACTTGCACGTCTCTGCATAGGGAAATTCTCCTGAATGATTTATGGAATTGATATTAATCTCTTTCTAGTAAATCTATTACCTCCATTGGAAAAGGTAGAGGAATTGATAATGCTGCGCTATTGTCAAATTAATGTCCTGTTGCTGTTTCAGCAAAGCAACATGGCAGCTAGACGATGTTAACTGGTTACACCCTGACAAAAGAGAAGTGACATTTATCACCAATTGCTGATTTTAATGTAAAATGTTACTGAGTGTTAAATGAGTGCTGAGCTGCAGTGTCATCAAACATTATAAAAGGCATGTTATTGAATATGAAAAGCCAACATTTGACAAGTAATTACTTTCACTGATACTTGTAAGAAAGAAGAAGTTTGTAATTAACTTGTGAGCTGTTAAAAGTTTAATAAACTGATAAATTAATTATTCTGCTATGTCCGCTTTTAATTAAAATATGTTGTGGACCCTAGAAGTTAAAACCGAGCATGAGAATGGGGAAGAAATCTGATTTAAGTAACTTTGAACACCGTGTGGTCTTAGTATTTCAGAAACTGCTGACCTACTGGGATTGTCATGCACAGTCATCTCGAAGTTTTACAGAAAGTGGTCAAAAATAAAAAGATAATATACAGTGAGAATATATAGTGAGCGGCTGTTCTTTGGGTGAAAATGCTTTGTTGATGCCATAGCTGAGAGGAGAATGGTCAAGCTGGTTTGAGGTGATAGGAAGTCAATTGTAAAGCAAATAACCATTGGTCTCTTAAGAAGAATAACAAGCAGTTCAGTAAGTTGTCCTGTACAAGGGCATCTGCTAAATGCTATAAATGTAAAAGCATCTCTGAATAAACTTCTTTGTTGTAAACGAGCTATAGGAGCAGAAGATTCCTGTCCACTAAGAGCTGAGGTTACAATTCACACAGGCTTACCAAAATTGGACAGTAGAAAATTGGAAAAACGTTGTTGTCTGTTAAGTGCAGATTTCTGCTGCAACGTTTGGATGGTTTGGTCAAAAGACGATATAAACAACATGAAAGCATCCACTCATATCAACGGTTTAGATGCTGATGGTTTAATGGTGTTGGGGATATTTCCATTTCCATTTCCATTTACGGCATTTAGCAGACGCCCTTGTCCAGAGCGACTTACAATTCAAGCAATCGTGGGTTAAGGGCCTTGCTTAAGGACCCAACTGTGGCAGCTTGGCAGAGGTGGGATTTGAACC